>APFE030704966.1:0-14432 GCA_000404065.3 Pinus taeda | reverse complement strand
CCTTGGAAACCCTAATGACCTAATGAAAGACCTGAAACTGAATGGAATGATAATGATGATTGATATAAAGAGAAATTGCTTTTATTATGACACCTTCATGTGAATGAGATAGGTAACCAGCATAAGTGAATTTTCAAAAGACTGAACTCATTCCTAGACCAACTAAACAGTGACCAAATTTTACTGTGTAAACCTAGTGACATGATAAAATTTGATTTTGAGACTCTTAACAAACTTAGTAAAAGCACAATTGATCATGGTGACAAGCAAACAAGAATGACACTAACATTGGCTCCAGTTGGGGATGGTAGCTCCTTGGAGGTGTCAAGAACACCATAGACCAAGTAGCCTATTCATTTGGCAATGGAGTCAACATGCAAAAAAACAGACTTTGACTTAAAATTGACTGACTTTTTGACATGACAATGACTGAAAAAAGTAAAATAAAAACAAAAACAATATCTGACCAAAGAAGCCTTAGGGCCTTCTATTCGGGCTTCAAACTCCTATGATAGCCATTTAGATTGCTGCAAAATAAAGGACACACCGGTATATACAATGATGATGAAATTTCAGAACTCTTTCAAACATAGCAGTGCTTGAGAAGCCTACCATTGATCGCTCCTCCTGAATAATCTTCTCCATCCATTTCTTCCAATAAGAAAACATTCTTTCCTCTGAAAGTAGAAATTTTTTAAGGTCCCTTCCATAAGTTTTCAAATATTCCATGTTTGCCTTTTTCTTCATCCTCCCATCGCCATTGATATTTTCATCCTCTCACCTTCAGGACTACAAGGATCTTCTTAATTGTGTTCAACGACATGCAAAATTCCACCCCTCTTCATGTCTTCGAAAAGAAGGTCGTACTCTTGTTTACTGCTATGGAGTTCCATGTGATTTGAATCCCACCTCCTCTTTGATCATTAATGACAATGGATGAAATAAATATGTCCCTGCTCGTAATGATAATAAGTTAAATGTACACAAATATGACATGTTATACATATGGAGAGCAAACATCGATTTCCAACTGGCTTTGTCTCGACATGTTGTTCTTTGCTAAATCACGAAATATGCAGTGAAACCAGAAACAAAATAAAAAAGGTGTCGAAAAATGTTGTCACGTGTCTCCCAATTTATCCACCCTAAAACACCTATTGTTAATGTTTTTTTGAAAAATTTTAATAGGGACATCGACAAAAAGAAAACATGCTACATGCTACAAAAACTGCCCTTTTCACTTTGTAGTTGCTCATTGATTTCCCTCAATATTACTCGAACTGTTTTTCAACGTGTTTCTCATGGTCCAAGTTCCCCCTTCCCAACACCACCCTTCATTGTAGCATACATGAATAGAACTCCTTCGCTTGAAACACTAACTCCTCTCGAAGTTGCACTTTCTTGGTCCTTCTCTACTCACTGAAAACATAACCAATGGAAACAAATAAATCCTTGCAAGAGTGTTCATGTCCTCCTTTCCTAGTCCTCGATCCCTTCTCCTGCTAATACATCCTACACGTCTTTCTGTTGGAGTGAACTACTTCTATACTTCCCTTTCCACACCCTCCCATCAGACATAGGCTCCACTGATGAAGAAATCATTTCACATTCGGAACAAAAAAGATATTCGTATGTTCCATGGCATGTTCATCGAGCACGTAAAACCCCACTTTCCCCTTGCTCTGATGACACCTCCTCTAATAATATGTCGAACCCCCTTGAATCCATAGACATGAATGAATGCCAATTCCTTTCTCAGCTACACCTTGGAAACAACATGGAAATTGATGACATTGACATGCTTGGACATTGCGACTTTGATTGTAATCAAAATTGGGCCCATACTACTATCCATCTCCCTTTTCAAGAGACAGTCATACGTTTCATAGCCTTTAGTCGCTCATCCACCCAAATCCATTCTAGCCCATCTCCAGTTCCCTGTTTGCTCACCTCATTATTGCCCACCCAGCAAGTTTATTTCACCATTGTCCTCACCCACTTTAGGACCACTTCCTCCATTCCTCCACTTAGAATGCTCATCCAAGCTACTACTGGCATGGGGAAGTCTCATTTAATTGATTACCTAAAAGATACATTT
This sequence comes from Pinus taeda, assembly GCA_000404065.3. Classification (NCBI taxonomy): domain Eukaryota; kingdom Viridiplantae; phylum Streptophyta; class Pinopsida; order Pinales; family Pinaceae; genus Pinus; species Pinus taeda. Next base: position 12,334 of record APFE030704966.1, on the reverse strand, counting down.
CTTGTTGAATATCTTCCCAATTCAAGTCCATTGCTCCTACTTGTTCTAACAAGTGTTGTAACATTTAACATAAAGGTGCTTACAATCCATTCTTCCCTTTGCATTCCTTTAGTGTCAATGAATCCTCTTGAGGGCCAACCACTTCTGCATCTCAAAGAAAAAATTGTCACGTCAAATACATTTTAATCGATGAAATGAGGTTTATTAGCCCTAAACTTCTTTCACACATAGTCGATCGTTTAAGGGAGGTATTTCCTTCGTATCAGAATTTTACTTTTGGTAGTCAGTCCATCATACTTGTTGGTGATCTTGGGCAATTACCTCCTGTGAAGGACATCCCCATGTATGTTGGCACATCACACGGAAATGCCCTTTGGCACAACTTTGACACAGTCATCACACTATCTACCATCTTTCGTCAACAGGGGATGAACCCTCTTCAAATTGCATTCAAACAATTGCTCATGAATCTCATAAATGCAACCAATAATCAAAGACTGGAACCTTCTCATGTCAAGAAAAAACTCTTTTTTGTCAAACGATGAGTAGTAGGAATTTGACAATGCAATCCACCTATATCCAACCAACCTAGCTGTTGAATTATGTAACAAACAAATGCTAAAAAAATTGAACATGCTAATTGCACAATGCTACGTGGAGAAAAGGGACCACCATCCTACTAGTGCACACGAACAAGGTGAACATTTGGATGAAAAAATTATTATTTGCAATGAATAAGAGTTTTTCCTAACATGCAACTTGTGGGTTGAAGTAGGTACTATAAACAGAGCACTTGGAAAAGTAGTTTCCATTTTCTATGCACCTGGATCAAAACGCCCTCAATTACCATCCTTTGTTGTTGTTGACTTCTTCCAATACAATGACCCACCATGGGATGCCTTCAACCCATCTTATGTTCCACTTCCCCCAATAATGCGAGGGTCTCACAAGCAAATTCCCCTTCGAATGGGATGGGATTTGACAATACATAAATCGCAAGGAATGAAATTACCAAAGGCGACAGTGGACATTAGCAACATAGGCTGACACAGCTTAACATTCAATGCTATCTCTAAAGTTCAAATGTTGGTTGATCTTCACATGTCATCACCATTTTCCTTCAGTCACTACTCCCACATGCCAGGCGATGTTTATATCAAACGTAGGCGGCAAGAGGAATCCATGCTAGCATCAAAGTCTTTACAACCACCCACAGTTTGGTCGTTGCATCTAGCCCCTTTTGATTCCCTTTTAGTAAGAATACTTTTCATTCAATTTCACAATAGTTGCTTTCTTTTACAAATAGTTTCTATGAAGCTTAGTTAAAATTAAAAAAAAATCCCCTTTATAAAAAAAATACAATGTGCATTCATATTTAGAAAGAAAAAAAAGGACAAACTTTACAAATTCGAATTTTGCTAATTGATATGAGCATACTTTTACAACTCTGCTTCTAATCAAATACTTACAAAAAAGCTTGGTAGGGAAATAGAAAATAAAATATATGTTCTCACTTACTGCCAAATCTCCTTTCAGTTGTCCAAGGAATGACTTACCACAAAAGTTGGAAGTGGTTTTTCCAAACAAAAAAAGGACTTGAAACCTACTATGAACAAACTTTCCAAATTGTTGCGGTAAAAAATACAACACCCCCAGTTTGACTTTATTCTTATCATATTAACAATGGGGACCCCTATGTATTTGCAACTGCCTTTTGGATCATTTGTTTTTTCACTTTTTCTTATCTTGTCGTCCTGTTTTATTTTTCAATTTGACTTAATCTTATTTTTAAAGCTTCTTTTTTATTATTCATTAATTAGAATAAATGAAACAAATAGCCCCCGAATCCAAGACTTGTATTTCCATGCGACTTTAACCCTTTTATATTGAACTAGCCCCTTTCAATTTCGTTTCAGTAATCATTCTTTTGATTCAATTTTAAAATAGTTGCTTTATTTTACAAAGAGTTTCTGCAAAACTCAGTTATAATTCCAAATTTTTTCCCCTTTCTAAAAAAAATTAATGTGCAATTGTGTTTTCATTTCGGTGATTGATGTGAGGATGGTTTTGCAACTCTAATTCAAATCAAATACTTTCAAAACGCTTGACAAGAAAAAAAACAAAATTGTTTTCTTACTGGTAAATATCTTTTCATCCTTAAAGGTGTTTGTTCCGATATGTCATTACCTCCGATCTATGATATCGGAGAACCTACAAGATTAACATATCAGAATATTGCAGTATATCCCTTTATCGCATATCGGAGATCGGAGGTTTTGAATCGAGTCACATAACAAAAACGTCAATAGGGGATCTTCGATTTGCTAAAGTGAAGTATGATATGCCATGTGGAGTCCTCCGATAGTCCTTATTATAAAATGCCGAAAACTTTTAAAAGGGCTATCGCTTATGTGTTTCAGAGTTTAGATATTTTCTTATTATTATAAAGGACCAATGTTATATGTATCACAGTTTTAGTATCGGAGATTTCTAAAAGAATTCCTCCAATGTCATAACTCTAATATAACTCTATTATCAAAACGTTCCTCTGACCAATAGACTACAACTGTTTTATCGAAATACATGTCTGCTTTGTAAGCTCGAAGCCATTATTTGGAAAATATAACTAGTAATGAAGATCTTGGTTTCGGGGGCTATGTTTTATTCATTGCAACATTCAAATGAGACAACACAAAACATTGGCGATATGGGCACCTCCGATGTGGAACAGATGTGATAGCTCATTTTAATAACTATATCAGGTCCATAATATCGAAGGTTTCGCTATCATAGATAATCAGACCATGGCACACTTTGCAAACTTGCGATATAGTAAAGCTCTGATATGTTGGACATGAAAGTACAATTAAACTCATTTTAATATCAATATCACATCCACATTATTGGCCATATCAAATGGTCGCACATAACCAAAGTTCCAATAAATGGATGTGATCTTATATTAAATCCAATATTATAATTACATTGTGTCCGCAAATGAATCGATGATAGCCGATTTGATGTCCAAGGTTTCATTCAAAATTCTCAATATCAAATCGGACGCGAAATTCTTATTAATCAACGTTAACACACCATATCGGGTCTAGATATCAAATATTGGATCAAATCATAGGCCGCAGATTATCGCATATCAGAGCACATGCCTTCAACGATATCAGCGGGATAAGGATATCAAAGGAAGTGCTCTATCGCAAGTCACAGATCGGGGGGTTTCAAGTGCTAACATATAACAAAAACATTGAATCATCAACTGCACATATATGATATCGTTGTTCGTCTCTATACTTAAAAGATTTTGATTAAAACACATCAATAAACTATAGATACTTTATTGGGAGATGCATTTTCTTTATTACCTAAAATCCACTATTTTCCCATGTTGAATATCACATGTATTCCATCTAGTCTCATTTTAAAAGTTTTGATATCCATGCCTCTGATACCACACCTCCTCTGCTACTTGTTTCTTGGTAATAAGCTCTCTTTTTGGCTCAAACATGGATGAACTTAGGGTTCACATGTCCTATCGGCATTGCTTTGCACCTCTTGGTGCAAATGCTAGTTATTATATTCATTGAAAGCAACGGGTATATCGCGATCGATATCATTTTGACCTAGCATTAATTTTGCTCACTTTTGAAATACCAAATGGTTTTAGAAAAAAGTGAATATTTAAAATTATTTAATTTATTTTTAATTACTTTTCATCGGCCAATGATTTGCATCGATTTGGGTTTTTTTTTTAAGGAAATTTTTATTTGTTGGGTTTTTTTATCCCAGGGTTACTTTGGAAACTTTTATCCAATGTTTGGTGAAGATAGTAGCTTAGCGACGGATTTGTTAAGTGCATTTGTCAACTAAAATTTGTAATCAAAGTTTAGTCAAAGAAATTTGACACTTCTCTCGAAGCTAAATATTCTCCACATGTTCTCAACTTAGCTCTAAGCATAGGCCTAGTTTCATTTGAATCTTTATTTTCCTGTAGTTTAATACTTTCTTTTTCGATACACACACCGATTCACTTGGTTCAATTCATTGAACTGCTCTTCTAAAGGCGCTTTCAACAGCTATTGAAAGAAAAAAGTGGAAACTCGATTTCCAGTAATATAAGGACCAATTCTTTCAGTAGGGGTGATTACTGTGGATGTTAAGAATAACTTTGTATTATGAACATGAAGAAATTACATAAAAAAATAGGCAATAGCTTATTACTCGCTACCTCACTAGCTCCATCCTCTTAAAGAAATCATCTAAAATAGAGGTCGATGGAACTAGAGCTTTACACTCACTGATATTGCTTCTTCCCCACTACCGACCACTGAAAGGAATGCTCTCTTAGCAATTAGCCCTGAAATGGGTACTACAACCCTAATCTATGCCCCTAGAATTGCAGCTTTGAATAGAGGGGTTACAACTTTGAATAGAGAGAATTCACTTTTAACTATGCAATTTCCTTTGTTGAAAATACCACTATTCCCGCTCGGTCCCAAACCATACATTAAACACACCCAAATTAAGTCAAATTATACCATCAATAAACGAAAAAAATTAAATAACCTAAATTTCAAAGGTTATGGATGAAATTAGTGAACACGCATTTAATAAATTCATAATAGGAGAAAAAATAACAAAAAATATCAAGGGTATTGGATGCTTAACAATTTGAGGTTTTTTGGAATTTGAATTTATTTTTACATAATCCATACCTTTGGAGGCTGAAGATAAGAAAAATTTTGAGCACTGCAATCCTCGTTATTCTTGTTGATAACTAATATTCTTGTTGATAACTAATAGGTTCTATTGGGCATGATAGGCATAAGCTCATTCTTTCATAAATTTCAATTAATTTATGCACCCCTCTCATGCAGGTCAAGGATGTCATTCCACAGTAATGGATGTAGTGTCGTGTCACAGCCATGATGCAAAGTCTAATATATATGTATATTATCTTTTATTATTCAACTTAATTTTGCAGTGCGACGATTTATGTATCGGCTGAGATTGGAGAGTGGAACACGAATTTAGTGACAAGATGTGAAAAAGAAAATCGATGGCCCGAAATTTCGACAGCTAGTGATTCCATGAAAGGATTAAAAATTATTATCCCATGAAAGGATTAAAAATTTTAGTATCCCATGAAAGGATTAAAAATTATACGAGTGATGATGGATGCATGTAACATCACCTACATTTAGCCAGACTCTCAAACCATCTATTGTCCAAATACCCTTTCCAAAGTGCATGAACACACTACACTGACTTGCAACTATTCTTTCCTAAAATCATTCACCAACATCCCCTCACACTATTGTATAAGTACATAAATGGTGCAGGTCCACTCATTAATAGAGGTAGAGTCGAAAGAAGCATACCTGGAAGCAATTTCTCTTGAATCAGTTTAGCTCTCATCTGTTTAAAAAGAACCAGATTCATACCTTCCAGGTGCATATACAAATGTGGTATTCATACCTTCCAGGTGCAAACATGGGGTAAAGAGCATATATATCCCCATCGAGAATAAGCACATCAAGAGTGCATCTTCACCGTACGCAATCCCATGTCCATAAACGATAAATGATTGACTTGGGTTAGCTTTATGATAACGATTGGATAAGTGGGGGAGGGGGCAGATGGGCACATGCGAGCCTCAAGTGTCTAACCTACCTACTTACTTTCTTTCTTTTCTTTTTATGTCTATGATTTATTTTATTATTTTTCATTAAATTTTTTAATTTACAATTTCAATTATTATTTTTTGTTCTAGCAACGTGGCACAATGCTCATGCCCTTGGTCATTCATAGCGTCTGATTCCTGGTCCATAAGTTGGTGGAGGTAACCTCAAATCTGGCAGTTGCTCTCCATTTTGATCTCCTTAAGCTAGTGGAGGTAACCCCAGGGCTACCAATTTCTCTCCATTTTTATCTCTACCATTGTGGGCCTCCATATTAGCCCTTTATCGATGGGAGCATGAGAATTCATTGGCCTCACCATCGCAGATATAACTTAAACTCACATGCTTTCTGCAACATTCAACCTTCACGAAGAAGGTCATCTGGTTGATCTTCATTTATATTTTTTCTTTGCTCAATGCTTTATGAAGACAAGGATGGGGATCGAGTTGTGGTGCAACAAGCTACATGGGTACATTGGTAAGGACAATTTTAGGATAGCGATGAAGAAAAATTCAAAATCCACTAGAGCCAATGTAACTTCCATTATATTTAGTGTTGTTCATTTTAATTGTTTTATACTTTCATTTGTACAATATTTTCACGAGTACTCTGCACGATGAGTGCACGATGTGTTGGCTGGGGCGGTTGGCTTTCGCACCCCCCAGCCGCGTTCGATTCCTGCGGGAACACATTTGTATATCTGCTCGCTACGGTGACATCTGTTGTAATGTTGATTCTTCAGCGAGGATCTTCTCTGATAAAAACAGCTAAATTATACACAGTTACAGAAATACAATTATATTAAGCACAAATGGTGCATGTGTAATCACACTTACACACACAGATTACATTCAGATCACTCTATTAAATAGAGTTTTTGAGATCCAACTTATTCCTAATTTAGAGAGAGTGGTTGAGAGAATTTCTCAACCATCACAAAACTATTTCTCAAATATGGAATGTAGCATTAACTCCAACATCCCCCCTATGATTACATTACATGAAAATAACAAATACTCAAGCTTATCGTAGTGCTCTTCAAGTTGCCTCTCCACCCTCGGGAAGGTGTAGTTGGCAAGTTGGATCCCGAGTTTCCTTCCTCACTCCCAAATCAAGGACTCTTGAGTCCATTACTGGACAGGTCCCAATCTGTCGCATAACCTCATTAGGAAACCACTTCCACGTCTACCACTAATGAGGGATCCTTCCCTAGATCCGCAACTGCCATACTATCTAGACAACCATCCATATTGAGCCTTACTGCTACTTGACCTTTAAGTACTGGCATCAGACACATAGTTGAACTGCAGGATATTTTTAAAAGAGTTTAATAGGTTTACTCTCTTCATTGAATTCATCATAATATGAATGGTTTTGCCAGCTCAGTGAGAGAGAGAGCAGAACCAACAATATAATGGCTATGAATACGATAGCACTGAACACCTCGAACCATGCCGTGACAGAAATAGGCAGCACATCAGACATGTAAACCAGAATTGGCTGAAGACCGATCAGAATGCAATCACCTACAACCAACAGAACATTCAAAGCACAAGACTTGGAAGACATCTTGCTCTGATGCAGATCATATGCCCTCGAAACGGCACGGGCAGTTGGGGAAAGACCCAACTTGGAGTGGCAAACACTACATTCTATCACCCCATTCTTCATCTTGCTGCACAAAGTTTATTGTGCACACAAATGTCCAAAAAAAACTCCCGGCGATCACTTCTGCAATATATCAGTGACCTGAGTTCGAATCTCCTGGTTATATCCCATTACAGAGCACACAGCCCAATGCTGTTATCAAATCTAGCCCTCACCAACAGATCCACGTTACTGCTCCTTCACCTAGTTGTTTTCTGTATTCATTTCGACAGATCCCTAAATATCACAATTCTTAAACCATCATATCCTGAAACAATGGCTGATTTCAGAAGTTAAACCCTCGATTTGGCCGAATTCAGAGTTCTACAGATTTAGAGAGATTAATTGAAATGAGCTATGAACCCTTCACCCCAGCGCAATGACTCTCTCCGATCTCACTATTATACGCTCTAAGCTTAGCTCAAGGACTGTAAAAACAAGCTACCGCTACTCCACAGTAGTCTACACATCGCAACTCCAATCCAGATGCGATTGGCGGCTTATCCACCAGTCTGCACAAATGATTACACAGGCTTAAATGGCAGGATTTGACGTTATTGATTATATGTTCACGGTGATGCTTCACAGCTCCTTTGAATCAGCAGATTCATTCGCTCTCTGTCACTTCACCCAAATTCTTCATAATTGATCCAGCTACGCTACAGAAAGGGCCCTGCATGATTTTCCTTCAACACAATGGATTCTCGTGTCCGTGGCTCTGTCCAGAATACTCAGGTTGCAACAGCTAGATGCACCTCCTCACAACACAGGTTCAGATCTAGCTCTGATACCATGATAAAAACAGCTAAATTATACACAGTTACAGAAATACAATTATATTAAGCACAAATGGTGCATGTGTAATCACACTCACACACACAGATTACATTCAGATCACTCTATTAAATAGAGTTTTTGAGATCCAACTTATTCCTCATTTAGAGAGAGTGGTTGAGAGAATTTCTCAACCATCACAAACTAATTTCTCAAACATGGAATGTAAGCATTAACTCCAACATTCTCCCCCACTGAAAAAAATTATTTTCACGAGTACTCTGTTTTTCTAAAAATAACTTCCATTATATTTAGTGTTGTTAATTTTAATTGTTTTATACTTTCATTTGTCCAATATTTTCATGAGTACTTTTTTTTCCCAAAAATCACCAATATTAACTATATTTTATGTTTCATACAAGTGCATTATTATAAGGATTGAAACAAAATCAACTGGTATATGTGGTTTTTTTGTGGGTGGGGTGAAAGGTGAGGATTAAAAAGGTGTCTTAGCAATGTGTTATTGTATTATACTAGTTTTTTTGTCACTGACACTTAGGTTATTAGTTATAACCTGAGTTTCCTAACCTATGCATACTTGTGTCATTGTTAGTTATTCTCATTAGGTGTTTCTCTCTCGACTTGTTCAAATATTAACCTTGTAATGTTCAGGTCACTTATTGCAAATTTGTCAACAACAAATTGCTACAAATCAAAACTCTTGAAATCACCAAAAAACTAAGCAATGGGTAATGTATTGAAGTTCTTTCTCTCTTTAGGTTATTTTCTCCATGTTTAAGTTTGATTTAGCTCTAAGTTAAAAAACAAATTATTGTTTGTTGTACAATCGAGAAGGCCAAGTTCTTTTATATTTTTGGCATTTTCCTTATAGTGCCTAAGTAGATTCAACTTGTTAAATTGGAAATTTGTGAATATTTTTTAGAAAGATATTTGAAGTTGTAAGCAATTGTGGTATTTGAGTCATAGATTTTGGTTGTATATTCGATTAACAAGATATATATATACATATATACATTCGCGTGACATGGAGTCAATTCATGTCCTCTTGTTTATAAACCTGGTTACTTATGAGGGATTTAAAACATAGGTTTCTTAGTTTACACAATATTTCATATCATGTTAATCACAATTGCCCACGGGAAATACAAGTTTTTTTTTTGTAAGTTTGGTGGGAGTAAATCATCATCATGTCCAATATATCAAGCCATTATTGTCTATCCAAGTCCCCAGTGGACAAAAAATGCGAATTTTAAATGTTACATTAAATCATAATATTATTTCTAATTACTAATAATTTGTTAATATGACAAATTATTTGGGGTTCCATTTTTTTTTTTAATATGACCATATTATATTTATTTTCTTGGGAAAAATTGTTTATATTTTATAATGTTTTTTTAATATATTATAGTATTATATATATTATATTATAATTTTATTTTTTAAAATTTAATAAATTAAAGTATCAATTGATGTTTTTTTAAATTAAAAATAAGTATTATTCATATTGAAAATTATGTTTTTATTAAAATGCGATTATGAGATATCTAATTCATTTTTATTTATATAAATTCACTTTATATATTTAAAAAGTTATATTTTTTATTATACTTAACATGAATTAATTGTAAAATATATATTACTGACATAATTTTATGTGGATATTTAAAAATAATATTAATAAGAAGAAAAATATTTCAATATCATGTATTGCTCATTATGATGAAGAAGATGAATAAATATTTCCATTTGGAATTGAAATATTAAATTATCATTTATAAAGTGAAAGCAAATCCATGGAAGTGAAAGGTTTTCATTTAAAGGGATTTGACCTAGTACATAAAAAATAAGTCCAATGTTAAGATAGATTTACTCCAGTTACATAAAGACATTTTATAATGTAATATAAGATAGATATATATTTTCCTTCAATATTGATAAGAAATTGAAATATTATTATTTTAATATTAAAGAATTATAATTTTTTTAATATTTTATTATAAATTAAATATTTTAATTAAAAATATATATTTATATTATAACATTTTTAGTCTAGTGGTAAGTTAAAGGTATGATATATATATATTATATTTATATTATTTATATATATATATATATAGGAAATTTTTAGTTTTGTGAACATTAGCTTGCAGTCTTAGGATGTTGCAATATTTGATTATATTAAATAGTCTAGTACTCCACGTAAGAAGAAAGAAATAAATTATTTTAACATTCACCAGGCTAGAGATAGTCTATGGTGCAGATTGCTTATTCATCTGTTTGATGTATTCAAAATAAATGCCCCCAACTTGTAGACAAACCATAGATTATCCCAAGAGCTAGCTACCAACATATCTGCATAATTTTCACTGTTGTGTGTGAAGGCCTCACATTCTAAAATGAAATGTTTTTCTGTTTCCACTTTTTGGCAATTTTCCTGAAAAACAAAAAATGCATACTCTTTCTTTGAATGAAAATTTTCCTATATTCTAAGTTTTAAATAAAATTAATTGGATTTTGTTAAAAATATTATCACCATCTATTGAGCGAATATCTCCTATAACAAGTTCAACCCTTTTTCTCTTATTGTCTCAGTAAAGAAAATTTAGACTGTGAAGTGTGCATGGTTTGGGAACAATCAACCTGAGAGATCCAGAGCTAGAAAGAAGTGGGAGTTGTTACAAGCTCCCTCATTGTTGGGAAGCTTCCGCACTCTAGCAATGCTGGCTAATTTACTATGTCCCGCTTCCGTGCTAGTAGGTATTAGGGTATGGTGTGGACAGACATTGCAGACACTATAGCCAGAATTGCGTAGATAAGATCGCTTTTGCAGGCAAAGAATAACTAGAAAAGTTGGATGAAGTTGTGGAAAATTTTGAGAGAAAATGGCAAATTGGAATGAATAGGACAGATAGGAAAATGCTAAAGTTGTAGGCCGATAGGACAATCATCTCTGGCTATTAATGTAGGCCGACTCATCATGGTTATTCAAAGAAAACAACGTTTATCTGCTAATACTCGTCATAGTTATTCAAGGAAAACCAAGTCATCACTCTCTCTTATCCGCTAATGTAGGTTGACTCATCATGGTTATTCAAGGAAAACCAAGTCATCTCTCACTGTTATCTGCTAATGTAGGCTGACTCATCATGGTTATTAAAAGAAAACCACGGTTATTCAAGGAAAACCAAGTCATAGCTCTCTATTATCGACTAATGTAGGTTGACTCATCATTGTTATTCAAGGAAAACCAAGTCATCTCTCATTGTTATCTACTAATGTAGGTTGGTTGATCATGGTTATTAAAAGAAAACTATGTTTATTCGCTAATGCAGGTTGACTCATCATGGTTATCAAGGGGGCAAGTCATCTCTCATGCAAGTTGACTCATCATGGTTATTAAGGGGGCAAGTCATCTCTCTTGTTATCAGCTAATGTAGGCTGACTCATAACGATTATTCAAAGAAAACCAAGTCATCTCAAGAAAAACCAAGTTTATCGACTAATGTCGGCTGACTCATCACGGTTATTCAAGGAAAACCAAGTCATCTCTTGTTGTTATCTACTGACTCATTACGGTTATTCAAGAAAAACCACCTTTATCCACTAATGCAGGTTGACTCATCATGGTTATTCAAGGAAAACCAAGTCATCTCAAGAAAAACCAAGTTTATCCGCTAATGTAGGCTGACTCATCACCGTTATTCAAGGAAAACCAAGTCATCTCTAGTTGTTATCTACTAATGTAGGCTGCCTCATCATGGTTATTAAAGGAAAACCACTTTTATCCGTTAATGTTGGTTGACTCAGCAGGGTTATTAAGGGGGCAAGTCATCTCTCTTGTTATCCGCTAATGTAGGCTGAATCATCACGGTTATTCAAGAAAAACTATGTTTATCTGCTAATGCAAGCGCTCATCACGTTATTAAGGGGGGGCTCATGATCCATAAGGGGGCAGGCTTTCACTCCTACCTTTGGGTCTTCGGCAGTTACCCTGTTTCAGAATGATGAACTCTTAGCCAAGCAAAAGAAGAGGAACTCTTAGCCAAACAAACACAGTTTTAGGCATACTCGATGCCCATAGTTTTTAAAAAGTTATTTACATTTTGTTATATTATTTTAAATTATTTAAATTTTTGAAATTAAAAGAAGTTTTAGCGAAAAAGTTTCTAGTGCTTTTGACTCTATAGTGGCTAAA
>APFE030704953.1:59586-99455 GCA_000404065.3 Pinus taeda | reverse complement strand
GTTCCAAAGGTTTTCAAACTTACAATGATGAAATCAAGATGTGCCTAGATTCTAATTAAACAAAATAGTGAACTAGTGACTATGAAACCCAATATCCTTGCTGCTGTATAAAAAAACGAAAATACTGAACTCAAAGCAATTCAAAAACTGTAAGCAAAGTAAACTAAATCATATCACATCAACTCATTTTTGACCCCTCACCATTCGACTCGCTCTGGCTATAGGAGGTAACCAAGAATGATATGAGTAATCTAATCACTAACTTGCAAAAGTAAATAAACTAGTATCAAACTATACATTCACACTCAATCCCTCACCATTCGACACTCGCTCTGGCTATAGGAGGTAACCAAGAATGATATGAGTAATCTAATCACTAACTTGCAAAAGTAAATAAACTAGTATCAAACTATACATTCACACTCAATCCCTCACCATTCGACTCACTCTGGCTATAGGAGGTAACTGAAGAATGATATGAATAGTCTAATATCTATCTTGCACAAAAGTAAATGAACAAAGAAAAACTAAAGAAATAAGCAGTGTTGGAATTAGAACCAATAAAACAAATCAGCAGTAGGACAAGATAATTCCATCATGTCATTAGTCATCAAAAACTATATGCACTGCCCAAGCTTTCTATTAGAACCTAAAATTCAAACATTGATCATTTGACAATCAATTAAAAGCATAAAAGAAGCTATGGACAACAAATAACATAAATACCATGAGCAAGTTAATATATACAGCAAATATCTATGGTATCAAGAGCGTAAAATGAAGAAAAACATTAAGCTATACATCAACTATAGGACCTTGGTGTACATGGGCCCTCTGCAACCTCGGCCAATTAGAAACAATCACGGATTTGAACTCAAAATCAGTGTCTTCTCATATATTGCAATGCAGTCATAAAATAGAAACTAAGTCTTGGCTCTATGGCTCATACAAATAGTCGAGATTACATAACAGCAGCTACTAGCCTATACGCATACGAAGATGCATTATTTATAGCAGGAAATACATAACTAATTCATAAGGTCTGCGCTGGTAGCCAGACACGTAAAAGACCATAATCGGAAATTTAGCAGCATGGTAGCCGTGGGAAGTAAATCCAAGGAGATGGTTTGTTGGATTTGGTCCACGAGCAGTCCCGAGGTGTTAGCACACCTCCTAAAACTTAGGACCTTGCCACGCAATCCTCCTTGTGATGAAAACAGAGTCGTGCCACCGCAAAACCCCTTATGTTGACCACTGTTTGACCGGCTTTGATCGCGGGCTTCTGTGGATGATTTGGCTGAACCAAGGGGACACGTTCCATGTCCACATCCTTTGTAGCTTGCCCATGTGGCTGAGTTCTTCAATAGACACCTGTAGCATAGAGTTTAACAAAAAGGCTGCGGAAACTGATTCTGGCTGCGGAAAGTGACATATTCCGCAACTGGTTGAACAAAAATCTCAATCAAACAACAGTCACAAAACATAGTTAGGAAGCCATTTATATGCTCATTTTAAACTAATATGCAATGATTTGATAGCTTAGAGGTTCAGGTAACTGGAGAAAAAGGCTAAAAAGGGATGTAGGGAAGATGTAAGTTTGGGACTCAGCAATCCCTTACTTCATTTATCCAATCTGGTTGGATAATAGAAATGGCACAAAGCAATGCTTCCACATCCTTATCCTTTCTTGAGACTCCATCTGCCACAACATTTTGCTCCCCTTTTTTGTAGATGATTTCAAAGTCATAACCCAACATCTTTGTGACCCATTTTTGCTGCTCTTCTAAGGATAATCTTTGTTCTAAAAAGTATTTAAGACTATCATGATTTGTTTTTACCTTGAAGTATCTTCCCATCAAGTAGGGTCGTCATTTCTTAAGTGCATGTAGCATTGCCAACATTTTCTTATCATAAATAGCTTTATATAAATACTTTCCTTTGATTGGACGACTTTCAAAAGCAATGGGTCTTTCTTCTTGCATTAAAACAACACCAATTCCATTTCCCGAGGCATCACTTTCCACAATAAAGGTTTTTGTCAAGTTTGGCATAGCTAAGATTGGTGCTTGGCACATTGCCTCTTTAAGATGTTCAAAGGCCTTTGTTGCTTCTCGAGTCCATGAAAATGCATCTTTCTTCAATCATGTTGTTATAGGTGCTGTTATTCTCCCATAATTCTTAACAAACTTGCGATAATACCATGTCAACCCAAGAAATCCTCACATATGTTTTATGGATGTGGGGATTTTCCATTCCTTAATGGCTTTAATTTGCTAGGGTTCCCTTAACACCTTCATGAGATATACTATGACCCATATATTCCACCTCCTGTACTCTAAAGAAACATTTGGAGCTTTTTTCATATAATTGTTTCTCCTCCAATAGTTTGAGCACCCTATCAACATGTTGAACATGATCCTTCCAAGACTTGATGTAGATTAGTATGTCATCAAAAGATACTAACACAGATTTTCTAAGGAAGGGTTTGAAAATGGAATTCATCAAACCTTGAAATGTAGAAGGTGCATTGGTAAGGCCAAAAGGCATGACCAAAAATTCATAATGACCCTCATGAATTCTAAATGTTGTTTTCAGAATGTCTTTAGTCTTCATTCTGATTTGATGATATCTTGAACAAAGATCCAACTTGGTGAAGTAAATCGATCCATGAAATTCATCTAATAATTCATCAATGACAGGAATGGGAAATTTATCTTTAATAGTGAGCTTGTTGAGCTCCCTATAATTCGGACACATGCGCCATTATCCATCCTTCTTGTGCACCAATACTACTAGAGTAGAGAAATAACTTTGACTAGGTTGAGCTATATCAGCCTCTAGCATTTCTTCAACCATACATTCAATTTCACTCTTTTGGGCATAGGGATATCTATAAGGCCTGATGTTTAGAGGAACACTTTCTAGAATCAAGTGAATAGCATGATCATGATCACGAATAGGTGGGAGGCCTTTGGGAGTCTCAAATACCTTGGAATTATTGTCCAAGGTTGTTTTGAGATCTAGAGAAATAGATGATTTCAATGTTGGAACCTCTATCGAACATAATTGTGCAACTACGCCTCATTGTTATTTCTTTCGAATCTTTGTCATTCTGTTAGAGCTAATTATTTTTCCTGGTTTCCCTGCGGTACCCCTTAATTCAACTTCCTTTCCTTTCGAACAAAATTTCACAAAAAGTTCTTGAAAATCAAAGCTATTATACCCAAGGATTGTAGCCATTGGACTCCTAGTACAACATCAACACCACCAATTAGAATGGAAAGCATTGGGCTACTCAATACATATTCTCCCATGGATAGCTTGATATTATGCCACTTTCCAGAGAAATTTATGGTTCCTCCACTTGAAACCATCACTTGACACTCTGGTGTTAGATATACAATTCAATTCCTTGGCTATCTTACAATGAATAGAATTGTGGGTACTACCTAAATCAATCAACACTATTACCTTTTTCTTCTTCATATATCCTTCTATCTTGATAGTTTAAGGAGTGGTAATTCCAACCAATGCATTACAAGATATGGTCAGATTCATTTCTTATTTCTCTATGGTTTTTTCCTGGTGTATATCCTCTTCTTTTGATGTTTCTTGTTCCTTTGCTTCCTCCTCTTCACAATCTATGTAAAATAATTTCTTCTCAGCACACTTATGATCTTTAGTGTATTTCCTATCACAAATGTAACAAAGCCTTTTTTCTCTTTTTTCTTCCAATTGTTGTGGTATCAACCTTGTAGGATGTGGAAGGATCGGATCAAAAACACTTCCATCTTTATAGTTGTGAGTGATAGGCTTCCTTGTTGCCATAATTTTTCTTTCCATTTTTGTTGTCAACCTAAATGCATTCTCCAATGAATCAGGGTCCCAAAGGTGAACCTCATGTTGGATGTTAGCCTTTAAAGTTTCTATGAACACATCAATCCTATGCTCCTCTAGAATATTAATTTTACCCTTATATTTAATTTTTTGAAGTCTTCAATGTGCTCCATCATTGAACCCTTTTGTTTGAGATTTATCAATTGGCTAAAAAAGGTGTTGCTTTTTGTATCCTCATAATGTGCTATCATTTCTTCCGTAAAAATTGCCTAAGTGACAATTTGTTTATGAGAGCAAAGTCATCGATACCATACAAATTGATTTGGTTCAAAATATAAAGTTGCAATGCGTACCTTTTTTGTGTTTTGCACATTATGAAGATCAAAATATTGCTCCATCGGTAGTATCCATGTTACACGATCCTTGCCATCAAACTTCCTCATATTGCTCTTTGGAAAATGTGGATCTTCAATCCAATGTTAGAGTCTATGAAATCATGATTAACATTTATTTTGTTCTCATAATGAATTTCTTTTACTACCTTTTCACCATTAGTAAACATTTCTTGTACCAACTTTGTCAAATATGTCTTCAAATATTCCATTTTTCTTTCCACATTATTCATCTTAGCTTCCACACCTTTCTTTAATCCATCCATCTTAGTTTCCACGTCATTCATATTAGCTTCCATGTCTTTCTTTAAACCATCCATCTTAGCTTCCATGCCTTTCTTTAAACCATCCATCTTAGCTTTTGTTACTTTTTGTGAGAGTGACTTTTGTTGCACTTGGCCTCGTAATTTTGATATATCATGTTGCATTTCTTCCTCTTCTTCATGAGTCATGCTAGAGCTTTCGGGTTTCTTACTAGGTGTTTCCATTTTCTTTCTTTGGGGCATCAATTAATGATAATTATGCTTCACTATGCCCTTTGAATTCCTTCAAACTAATTTTTCAAACCAAACTTATGCAAAATTAAAAAATAAAAAATACTACAAACCTTTTTTCACTTTGTAGTAGCTCAATATTGAATCCGGTGCATCTCTGAAATTTCAGATCTCCAAGGTCTAAACTTGTGAACTGTGGTAGCCCTCTAAGTCATATTTCCAGTGCCACCAATCTGATCGAAATTGGATTCTCCAAGAAAGAGCTATGCCCAATCTCCCACAATGACATGATTATACACTTTTTCAGTAGAGTGAACGTGTATGAAGTGCCACGTGACATTGTTTCAATCTTTAGATCTGAAAATGGTTCACATAAAACTATATTCCATCCTATTTCTGTAACTTCTTACGAAATTTCAATCTGATACTTAGAGAGAAAGTTATGACGATTTTCCCAAGGTCACCTGTTTGGGATGTAATTCGGAGCCTACAAAAACCCTAACTTCCTTAGATCATATCCCTGAAACTATAGCGAGACAGGATCTGAAATTTGGACCCAAGGATTATAGAGGCTTCTGCTCAAATGGGTTTTCTTGTTTAGCTTCTGAAACGTCGCAGAAAAAACGTTATCGCGAAAATGCCACAATGACCTGTTTGGAGCAGCGAAACCCTAGAATCCAAAGTTTTGATACCAAATGTTATGCAATCGGCTCACAAAATAGAAGAAAAGAGAGATCAATGCCTTCAAAATCAATCTCTTCAAGGGGGCAACCTTCTTTACATTACACAAATTAACAATTCTTGGATGATACAAATGACTAAACTTCCTTTCTATATATAGGAGTCTAAGGGGTCACAATATAAACAAAGCCGACATAAAAATAATAATATAAGGGCACAACAATAACAATAGGGGGTTTCTATGAGGCGCACTAATAACAATATGGGGACAATAAGGGGCACAATAATAAAAATAATGGCTACAATGACAATAATAATGGGGAATCACTAGTATTATAGGAATCTAATAGATAACTGTATTAAAAGAGTTAAATATTTCAAGAGGAAGATGAAGAACTAGGGAGGGATTTGAAAAATTCATAAATAGGATGTTGTTCATGAATTACAAAGACATTTTGCTAATCTATCATTCTTTAAGTGTCATTAAATCCACTCAATTTTTCACCTTTATATATTCTCCTTTTACATGCTTTCTAACTTCCTAATTTATATAATATCTCTCTTCTATTTTTTTCCTAATTCTTTTGTTTTTATTATTTTATGCTTGCTTTATCTACACCACCTCTTTTATTATATGTGTTGTGTGGATATAATTGTAAGAATAAGTAATGAATAATAATCATTTAAAAGAAGTTGGAAGCCCATAGAGAAAAAAAAGAAAGCTACAACACCAATCTCGCCAAGAATGACGAGAAGCCAAACAATTAAGAACTAAGAAAAGTATAGGTCCGATAGACCAATTTGGTCTCAGTGGAAATTAACCACCACTATCGTCATCATCATCATCATCAATAACAAAAAAAATTACATCATATATAATACATACAAATAGTTTTTAAAACTTTAAGGAATGTATTTATCTTAATTTTTTTTTATTTTATCTTATACTTAGTTTTTATAACTAAAATTAAATATTTCCATTATCTACTTGCTTTTTTAATGTATTCAATTTTATATTTTATTAATTTGTTTATATTTTAGATTTTCAAAATATTATATTATTTTATATTTTTTTTATTTTTATCATTTAAAAAAAATTTACATATAAAATTAAATTAAATACTTTAATAAAATGAATTATTTTAAATATTTATTTTTTATTATATCTATTTACCTTTTTATCAAAATATTACTATCATTTATTTATTTATTTTTATCATCTTGTTAATTGATTTTAATTATTTTTATCTCTTTCACTAATAATTTAATTTAACATTACATATTAATTTCACACACCATTGATGGATGACTTGTAGATAGAGATATTAATGCTTGAAGGCATCATTTTTCTTTTTCCTTGTGACTCTGTTAGCTAAGATATGAACTCATTTGATAAAACATGGGAAGAGATTCTAAGACCTAATATTTTTTTCTTTAGGATGGTTGGTTGTTTATTGGTTGTTTATCCAAACACTCTTTTTTACATTAATTTTCAAAATTTTATAATAAAATTTACAATTTTTTTTCAAATAAATATTATATATTATTTACTCTTTTTTACCTACCATATATAATATATATTCTCTTTTAAATCTCACTATTTAAACCTTTATACATATTTAAAAATATAATTTCCAAAATTTTATAATAAATTTTATAATTTTTTTTAAATAAATATTATATAATTATTTATTTTTTTTACCCACATATATATATTTCTTTTTTTAAATCTCACTATTTAAATAATGTGTTTCAGTTTTGTGTATTTTCTCCTCCTACGTGTGCTTGGCAGTGGTCCCTTTACATCAATGTGATTCATTTTTGTGTATTTTCTCTTAAGTGGCAAGCCAAACAAGACATCCCTTTACATCACAGGATCTATCATGGAATTTACTTTTATGATGGGTGCGTTGTTCAGTTTTATATATATATATATATATATATATATAATATATATATATAATAATTCAATAACATAAATAATAATGAGGTGATTTATTAATAAACAAATAATTTGAAAGATATATAAAATAACTTTGTTTAAAATTTAAAAGTGAGTAGAGAATGGAAACTATTTATAAGTTTATGCATAATTTGAGTAAGTATAATGGTTAGAAATATGTATTTATTCTTTCAAAATGACAAGTTCAAATATAGAGGGAAAGGAGTATGTATACTTTTGTAAACTTAAAGTTTGAAGTTAGTTATGAGGTTGTGGTTTAATGGTTGTCTGTGGTGCTCCCCACAAGTCACGAGGTGCATTCCTGAGAGAAAAGCAATGTATTGACTCTTCTTTTATTCATATGAATACTATAAAGAGAATACATATGTATATAAAAAATAAAAAATTGAGATCAATTTTTTCATTAAGTTGAGGATGTAGCATTTTAGCAAGGTCTAAGGATCCCATGACATCCATAATATGATTACACACTTCCTCTTTGAAGGAAAAATGAGTCAATATTTATCAATCGTTCTCCTGGGGTTTCATGGTCGAACAATTATAGTGCATAATCTAGCCAATAGCATGAGCTTAGCAATGGAATGTGAAAATCCCTTGTTTTTAAATTCATTTAATGAACTTTGATGATTAAAATTAAGGGTTTATTCTCGAGGCCCTGCAATTAAAACTCTAAAGGGAAAATTTGTAGCCTATAATAGCATGCAATTTTTCTTTGTTGGCTTTGTTTGTAGCACAATGGAAATTTTTATTGTTTGCTTTCTTGGGTGAACCTTGTTTTGCTTTAGAAATGGAGGACCACAAACACTATGATCGATGTACTCAATACAAGATGGTGGATATTTGGTGCATTCTAAGACTTAAGGTGCCATGCCAGCATGATTTCAAGTACTCGGTCTATGTATTTTGGTTTTCCAAGTCAATTATATACTCAAGAAGAGCCTCATAATTTAGAGTGCCTTGAAATCCTCAAAATCGCACTACAACAAAAGTGAAATTGAAAAATGAGAAGAGGAATTTTGTGTGTCTGTTGCATCTAATGGTGATGAGCTTGGCTAAGGACACACAATCTAGGATATCTCAACACAAAGTATTGGTTAGTTTAATTCTCAAAGAAGTCAAGGAAGAAGATGATGAGCTTGGCTAAGGGCACACAATTTAGGATATCTCAACACAAAGTATTGGTTAGTTTAATTCTCGAAGAAGTCAAGAAAGAAGGATTAGTTCAACTAGGATCCAGAAAACGATGGTGGAATAAATAGATGAGGAAAATTCTCTCCATGGAGAACAAAATGAAGCACACAATAGCTATATTTTTCTCTAATTCTAAATTATAGTATGTTTTGAAAACAATTCTAATATCAAGACAATTAAATAAAGTTTATACTAGTGGATTACAATGCCATTCTTTTAGAAAAACAAAAAACAAATGTTGAGTGGAAGTTTTTTAATTTTTTTAAGATAATTTTATTATAATGATATCTAAATATCTTTTAATTTACCTATTATTAAATTAGAAAATATACCTATAAATCTTTTAATCTAAAAATTAATGATTTAATAATATTAAAAAATAAAATACTCTTTTATTTATAAGATAATTTAATAAATATTATAATATCAATACTAACTTATATAATTATAATTATGATATTAAAGATAAATATATAATCACCACACCTCTGTTATATGGTTAACACTTTATCAATATAACTAATCACCCATAGCCCTGCCACTATCTATATCAACTATAATGCATTAGTGAGTGTAGTGTTATAGATAACTATATAATCACCACACCTTCCTTTCATAATATCAATAACACTATATATTAACACTATCAACGTAACTAATAGACCAAGGTCCCACCCATGTGTATATCAACTTTAATGCAGTAGGTCCATTTTCAAACCCTTAGAATCCCCATTGTCAACACGATGTAGCTAGGAAACTAAAGCCCCGCTAATTCTAGTGAATAATATCCATTTTCAGAACCTAAGTTGAAGAGATGTGTAATTAGTTTTGAGCCTTTAATGGAAAATCCTAGGTGGAATTTTAGGCCTATAATGGGAAAACCCTAGGTGGCGGGGTACATTAGGGAGATGGTATATGAGTACAATAGACAAATTAGTTATGCCTTTAACTTTAAGTTATGTAATTATGATGTTGTAATACTTTTCCAAAGTGCTTTCATGGCACATGGGAGACAAAAGTACATTAAATAAAGCAAAATATTCCATTATAGGTGCAACAAAACATCCTTTCTAGTCCAACCTTCACTTCAATTTAGTGGGGACTTCACTTGTCCCATGTTAGGCCTACCCTAAAGCTTTGGAAGGAGCCCCACAATCATTCATCCCCACCGTCCAATGTCACAGTAACTGCTCACCGTTCATTCCTTCCTCGAGCCAAACATTTGTCTTTACGAATAACTTGCACCGTGAAAAGAATGGCAGGCTTTAGTAGTTGATAGTGTCAGTATTTAAGAGGAAACTTCATGGAAACTCACTCAAAATTTATTTGTATTTTATACAGAGACATAATCATTGAATTATTAGACTGAAAGTATCACCGACACACCATAATGATTGGAGGTTTAAATTAAAGGGTTAGGTTTTGACTAGAAAGAAGGAACGCGGCAGAGATAACCACTCTCTTTCTGGAAGGTGTATATATATAGTGAGAGATTCGCTGGGATGGCTTTGTCAGATGTCCTCTCTCTAGATTTGCAGTTCCACGGACTTCACACAATTTTGGTGCTTTTCATCTTTGTCTACACCGCGATTTAATTGGGTTCAAATGGTGGTTGGGGAACTGTACAACTCTCTTTTGACTCATTTAAGTTTGATCAAGTTCAACTCTTATTTGAATAGCAATTTAGGACAGTTTGCGCACTTGGAAATTTCTAGTTACACATCACGGCGAGATTCACGGTTTAGAGTCTAGGATGCTACAACATCTAGGGCCGAATCTGGAGGCATATGCTTCTAAAGATCGCACGGTATGGACCCAGCTGCCTGGTCGCGTGGCGGTTTCAATCGAGGTCTTGTTGGTGGAACATGTGAGGCGGCCAACCCGCTGTTCGTTTTACACCATGGAAATTCGCGAACTGTGGTTTCTGGATTGTGTAGGAAGTGCTATAAATGTTGATGCTGTGTTTGCGTTTTGAACTTTCTTGCAGGGAAGGGCAGTGGTGGGTTTAAATTAGCCAAAAGTATTAGAGTTTCCGGAAGGGGTGAGGTTGAGGATCGAACCCTGGAAATGGGCGCTGTAAAGAATTACTGGATGGATGGCTTCATATGTGGGGAGAGTGTCAGTGTGGGCGATGAACAGATGTCGGCTCAGGACAGCCATTACACCTATGCCAGCGGCATGTTGCCTTCCCTGGGCGCCAGAAGCAACCGCCGCGTCAAGCTTGGGAGATTTCTTATTTCCCCTTATGATCCTCGATACAGGTATGTATGTAACATTTGAGATGGAGAAAATAGAAGAAGTTCCAAAGAATATATGGAAGTATATGCATGGCAACGGCAGCTGGTTCCAGCTGTAATGCATAAAGGAATTAAAGAACTGAAGTAATTTGTTTTTTATGGTTTTATGGCTTTAGCAATCGGGAAGTTAGTTTATTTTCTGTATTAAAGCGAAATTTTGTCGTGGGAATACAGCTCGAATTCTTTCGTTGAGGGAGTTCCCACCGTATATTCTGGTAACACCGAGAAAATAGAATCCACAAAATACGAACAATTTTGAATATAGCCTAGTTCTAGGATACGATAGCCTAGTTCTAGGGTATGATAGCTTTACAATAGTATCAGGAGTCGAACCAAGAACCAAGAATATATTGGCTTCGAAGTTTCCTGAACCAAGAATATATTGGCTTCGAAGTTTCCTGTTAGTTTCGCATGCTTTGCATTTGAAGGTTGTACCGGATCGGTCTAAGTTGGTGAGACTTCAAGATCAGGATCAAGATCAAAGTTGAGCTACGCCATTACCTTTGAATTCAAAGATAACAGTATTCAGTAAGATTGAGAAATCAGGAACAACTTGCAGGCGTGGATCAATATGTTGATGAAACATTATTTTGAGTAAAAAGATTTGTCGAAAGACTCTTGATCCCATCCGAACAAAAGTTGGCTGCTTATCTGTCATTGAAACAGAAAAAATCTTTCAAAGATTTGAACCAATATGTACGCTCTCCCGCGTATTGTAAGCCTCGCAAATTTCGTACCCCAAGCTTGTACCCGAAGATCATAGATCTGAACTATACCTACCTTTATATTTATATTCAAGCAGGACAGTCTCCTCTAAGCTTACGAAACCAGTGGAACATTAACTTGCAGAGTTTATCATCTTAAATAGAACGTTATAGTGAGGGAATTTTCAAGAAAATTTTGACGAGCTTTTTGTATTACCCAAGACAGTCCTCGTGTTGTGTTCCAAGACTTCGGATCCTGCTTCGGTCTGAAAATTCGGTGTGTTTCTCTTATCCAAAAGAAAAATATGAAATAATCTTTCAGAAATTCGGGCCGAGGTCAAAGAAGATGTACGCTCCCCAGCGGGTTGTCCTTCTGGGAAGTATCAGATTCAAAACTTGTCTCGAAAGAAATATTTATATTCGAGGAGATTTTTTCAAGAAGATTTCGACAAGCTTTTTGTATTATCCAAGAGTGCTCACTCGTAGTGTTCCTAGACTTTCTATTCCTCTCCGGCGAGAGCTTTTCTTTCATTGAAAAAAAAGAAGTTTTTCTTTCAGAGATTCGAACCAAGAACCAAGAAGATGTACGCTCCTGCAGCGTATTGTTATCTTGCGAGTTTTGGATTCAAAGTTTGTACTTCAAAGGTCAAAGATCTGAGTTATACCTGGGATATTTATATTAAAGCATTACGGCATCCATTAAGGTTACGAAATCGGTGAACATTAACTTGCAGACGTTATAATTAAATAAAACGTTATCTTGTGGTATTTTTCAAGAAGATTTCGACGAGCTTTTTGTATTATCCAAGAGTGAGCCCTCCAGTGTCCCAAGACTTTCGACCCCGCTCCAGCCATAAACTGGGTGCTTTAGCTCTTCTTTCAAAGAGTCGAACCCAGAACCAAGAAGATGTACGTTGCACAGCGTATTGTTAGCCTTACAAGTTTCTGATCCGAAGCTTATACCGAGTGATCAAAGATGTGATCTATATCACTATCATTCTATTAAAGCATTACGGTGTCCATTAAGAATACGAAATCGGCAAACAACCGGCAGATGTTATTATTTTCATAAAACGTGATCTTGGGAGACTTTTCTGGAAGATTTCAATGCGCCTTTCGTATTATTCAAGACAGGTACCGTATGGTTTATTTCTGTGGTCTAACGCCATCCACATGATATTTTTATAAACGCTTGTTGAGATGTCTCGTAAGATCGCAACTTAGTCCTCTACGACACCTAGGGCAGTCTTATTTTGGAGCATCGATAGGATATGATAGGTAGACGTTAGTGTCAAAGAAAGTGTCTATGTTATTATTTTCATAAAACGTGATCTTGGGAGACTTTTCTGGAAGATTTCAATGCGCCTTTCGTATTATTCAAGACAGGTACCGTATGGTTTATTTTTGTGGTCTAACGCCATCCACATGATATTTTTATAAACGCTTGTTGAGATGTCTCGTAAGATCGCAACTTAGTCCTCTACGACACCTAGGGCAGTCTTATTTTGGAGCATAGATAGGATATGATAGGTAGACGTTAGTGTCAAAGAAAGTGTCGTGTGTTGAGTTAGATATGGCCAAACTCACCTCAAGGGACATGGATGTGATAGCGTCATTCCTGCGCTATTTCACTGTGTCATATCATGTGGGCTTCCCTTTTCTTTGCCTTTGGTTAACCATTCTCCCCATCTCGGCGGTATTTTTATTTTCATTTTTTTTTTTTTTTTTTTTTTAATTTCAAGATAATAACGTTCTTGCTCAAAAGTATTTGGGAAGTGTTCGAAAGTATTATAGAGAAGAAGCCCATGGTACGTAGAAGAGTTGGTTTATCAGGGGTTTGGTTTTTATTTAGTCATCCCATATATTTTCGTAGGATATTTGATCTGTCTTCTTTCATCCTTAGTTATGAGTCTTATTGTAAATATAGGTTACTGCAGTGGTGACTGCAATGTAACTTTGTGATTTACAACTGGGCATTCAGATGACCTGAAACTACAATCAGATTAGAATAGAGGATATACAACAGGATTCCGTTTCCTGAATCTACAATCAGATTATAACAGAGGATATACAACATGATTATAATCAAGGGTAGGGTAAACACCATTCTTCTGATAGTAAATGCGATTGGTCATGAACAATACAAGTGAGCCTTGACAGGAACAACGGTGGGCAAAATATATGACTCATGTTCCAGGTTCTTCAAAATCTGTTGTAAAAAATAGATATAATTGCTGCCTTTAAAAAATAAACAAGAAAGTTGAGAGGTCATCAGTGACGAAGTCCCTCAAAAGAGCTTGGAATCTATTCCAAAAAATAAGGCCTTTACCTGTAAATTCAAAATTGCAGTACATTACCTGTAATATGCGTGATCAGCATGCCATATTCGCAAATCTAAAGAGGGAGAAAAACGAAAAAGTAGCATCACAGACAAGTATTAGTGACGATCGACTGCAATATTGATTAGAGGATTTGTCAAACCAGTGAACAAATCTTTGTGCCCTGTGGTTTAGTAACAGTCTTTGATTTTATAGATCAAAATCTGGGAATTTTATTACAACAGAGCGTTACAATTTCTGAGAGGCTGAAATGTTGCACAGAGTGATTTATATTGAACTCTCTATACTTGCAGGGCCTGGGAAACGTTCTTGATCGTGCTAGTGATTTACTCAGCGTGGGTTTCGCCATTTGAGTTTGGGTTTATCGAGGAGCAGAAAGGAGGTTTATTTGTTGCAGACCTGATTGTAGACTTTTTCTTTGCAATTGACATTATTATGACCTTTTGCGTACCTTACCTTGACAGAAGAACATACTTGCTTGTGCACAGACGCGAGAGCATTGCTAAAAGGCTAGTTGATTTTGCAGTTTTGAACGCCATGAAGAAAATTATGAGTGCCTTTTGTTCATATATATAAAGTTTGGAACCTGCAATTAATAGAGAATTCCACTCGTTAGAAAACACTAACTCATCATCTTCCTTGGATAACACAGGTATATTTGTACATGGTTCCTATTTGATGTCTGCTCAACAGTGCCCTTTGAGGCAGTTAGACGAATGTTCGGAGGAAGGTTAACAGGCTTCTCTTATAATGCTCTTAGCATGCTGCGCCTCTGGCGTTTAAGGCGAGTCAGTGCTCTGTTCGCAAGACTAGAGAAGGATATCCGATTCAACTATTTCTGTACACGCTGTGCAAAGCTAATTTGTGTAAGTTGACAACAAGAATCCTATTTTGCCTGAATTCGTAGGAACACTATCTATAATTGCAAATAGTAGTGACCCACAATGTATTTGAAGCCGTATTGGCTCTACTGTGCAGGTAACACTGTTTGCGGTTCATTGTGCTGGATGCTTTAATTATCTGCTGGCTGCTAGATATAGTGATAAGAGAAAGACATGGATTGGTGCCGTAAATCCAGATTTCATAAAATCAAGCCTATGGATTCGCTATGTTACCGCAATCTATTGGTCCATTACCACTCTGACCACTGTTGGGTATGGAGATCTGCACGCTCAAAATACTAGAGAAATGATGTTTGATATCTTCTTCATGCTCTTCAATCTGGGTCTGACGGCATACTTGATAGGAAACATGACAAATTTAGTTGTGCACGGCACAAGCCGGACCAGGGGATTTGTAAGTAATATATTTCTAATACTAGGAAAGTTATATGATATATCTATATATTTTTTCTTGTAAAATTTGTCCTGAATATTAAGGTTTGCCTTCAATTTTAATTTTAACTGCAGAGGGATACAATTCAGGCAGCTTCAAGATTTGCTTTTCGGAATCAGCTGCCACCGCAATTGCAAGAGCAAATGTTAGCACATTTATGCCTGAAATTCAGGACAGAGGGCTTGCAGCAAGAAGAAACTTTGAATGATCTTCCAAAGGCCATCCGTACATGCATTGCAAACTTTTTGTTTTTCTCTATTATTGAAAAGGTGTATCTTTTCCAAGGAGTGTCCAATGATTTCCTTTTCCAGCTGGTACGTATTGTCTAATCATGAAAAGAATACCATATTTTGGGGTTTTTGCTTCTGGGCTTTAGTATAAAAACTTAGAGAAAGAAATGACCCGATATTTTTCTTATGCTTGGAAAGGTTTCAGAGATGAAGGCAGAGTACTTTCCCCCTAGAGAGGATGTCATTTTAAGAAACGAAGCACCGACGGATTTTTATGTGTTAGTGTCAGGTGCTGTGGTAGGTATCTTTCTGAATGCTAAACTTTAAAAGCTTAGAATTATATCAGTGGTTCACCATATTCCTTTTTTTAATTGTCTGTCTTCAAACAGTGAACTAGACAAGTGCTTGCTTAAGTTCATTTCGAGTTAAGATTTAACGTTGCATTTTGGTTTATTTTGCAGGACATACTAGCAGACAAGGACAAGGATAAAACAGAGCAGGCAAGCGAAAATCTTTGAGAGAAAAGTGACTATTCTTTTGTTTATCTCTCGTTGTTAGGAAAGAGCTGCCCCAAAATGATTCACAGATGAAAGGAGGCAGGCCTAAAACGCTAAACGATAAACTCATACAATTTGTTCATCAATTTTCAAACAGAGAATTACAGAGATAAAGATTGCTTTAAATAATAATCAAAATTGCCATTACATTATACAGAACCATTATATCAAAACATAAAAGGGTATAATTACATGTTAATGAAATGAAACTTAGAACAATCATCAGACAGGGCGGATTCAAACCCAACTACATAGGTTTTCTTATGGAGACAGATCACCCAAATTGGCGTTTAGCAGATTTAGAACACTTTCTGGCATTCAATGGGATAGCTTCAGACATAACATGGTTCGTCTGAGTATTTTCCTTTCTGCTACTCTCAGTGCTTTTCTGTTGCCTCTTATAAAGTATTCACAGCACTGCCAAAACTCTCTGACAGATCCTTTAACAGAATTCCTCGCTGCCTCCTCTCCTTAAGCTGTCTTGGTGAAATCTCCATGGCATAGAAAGCTCCGCCAAGCTTATTCTCGTAGAAATGCTCCTCTGAGCATATCTGCCTCCTGCACTCAATCGTTCCTCTTAAATTACACCCACAGCAGTGAAAGGTATATAGGTCCGTTGCCCTCTCGATTAATGCTCTTACAGAACTCAGAGTAAACTCTGGGTTAAAATTGGGAGTGGGTATCTTTTCAGACTACATGCATCCAAGTTCAAACTTTTCGAATCACGAAAACACACGGCTACCAAATATATGCCATTTTAGGGAGTTTGCATGATAAGAATGAAGTTATAATACTTGCATTTCATTTCCATATAAATTTGGAACAACCCATTATTTCACTTTATGTTTTTAAAGTCACTGCAGAATTTGAAGTATAGAAAATTACATGTCTCTTTCCATTATGACCCAGTTTGTTCTTTCTCAGGCACTTCAGACTATTGGGCAGTCCCACCCAGGAGATGTTTTCGGAGAAATTGGAGTACTCTGTTACAGACCACAACCATACACAGTCCGTACAAAGAAGCTTTCTCAACTTTTGCGACTAAACCGCAATTTATTCATGAATATTGTGCAATCCAATATTGCAGACGGAAAGACTATCATGAACAACCTTCTTAAGGTTTGTAAGCAAGAACTGCTCTAAATATGCTGAGTCATACGATAGCGGGAAAGTTTTTGGGAATAGGCTCAATGAAATGTATTATTTTAATGACCTGGTTAGTATTGCGGCCACACTAAATCCCATGTTGATATGATTCTAGCATTTGAAGGAACTGAAAGACCCAATTTTTGGAGAAATGTCAAAAGAGATAGAGCAGTCGCTAGCAAAAGGAACTATGGATGTACCCGTTAGCCTATGTTTTGTAGCTTCAATAGGAGATACTCTTCTAATGGAACAACTATTGAAAAATGGGATGGATCCTAATGAATCAGACAGCAACAGCCGCACGCCCTTGGTAAATTTCAAAATTAAATTTCATATTGATCATAACAGTTTCGTGGTCTTTCTTTTGGAGACCTACACTTCTTTGAGTGGGGTATGAGCAAAATTTACCATTATATTTTGTTTTGTTACCAGCACATTGCAACAGCATATGGTTTTGAGGATTGCGTTAAACTCCTGCTGCAGTATGGAGCAGATGTCAATAGCAAGGGTATATTCTGTCATCCGATGTACTTGTTCATTTTCCAATCAAAGAGTGTATTCTAAATATAAACACTATTTTTGAAAAACGTTTGTAAAGCTTTTCAAATTTCAGACAGCCCTGTTATTTAACAAAATGAACTTGACCATAATAATCTATATCTTTTCATAATTTTACAGATGAGGATGGAAGTGTTCCTCTTTGGGAAGCAATTCAGGGCAGACATGAATCAATTGCCAAATTACTATGGAACAAGGGTGCGAATCTACGGTCTGGTAGTGATGGCAGTTTCCTATGTGTTGCTGCACAAAATAGGGATTTCGATAAGTTGAATGATTTACTACGTTATGGAGCAGATGTAAATGCAACAAATGGAGATGGGAACACAGCCCTCCATGTTGCCATTAGCAATAGTAATGGATCAATAGAGGTAGTGAAATACCTTTTGGAACATGGAGCAGACATGAATAAAACAGATAGCAGTGGTTGGACACCAGGAGCTTTGGCAGAGCAGCAAGGGCATGACGAAATACTAGAGTTATTCCGAGAAAAATCTCAGTCAACGGAATCACACTTCTGTTTACCTATTGAAGATTTACCTGTCCCATTGACCGTACAAGAGAAAAATCATAGGGAGATTACCAACCCTCCAGGATCTGCAGAAGAAAACGGCATTCATCATTTTGTAAATACAATTTCCACCCAATCTACTGCAACGAGAAGGAGAAAAATGCCGAATAATTTTGAAAATACTATTTTTGGTATAGTCAGAATGCATTCTAGCAGTAACCTCGGTGTTGGTGTCATGAGTTCTGACACAATTAAATGCTCGCAGACAAGGCCTTCAGTTCCTGGTAGAGTAACAGTCCACAGGCATCATCCAATATACAAGAAATCATACAAGCAACCAGGGAAACTGATACTCTTACCAGATTCAATTCAGGAGCTCTTGAAAATCGGTGGTAAGTTTCCATTTTATAAATGCTCTCGTGATTTAATCATTTGAGGAGTTGAGATTTCTAATTATAATCACCAGAAATTAGAATGTTTTTCAAATCTTAAAACTAGTTATTGACAAAGTTGGTATTCTTGCAGGTGAAAATTTTGGCTTTTTACCTGCGAAAGTTCTGAATGAAGAAGGTGCCGAAATAGATGATATCAGAGTCATTCGAGATGGTGATCATCTATTCCTGGTTGCCAATGAAGAGTTTGAGAATATATATAAGGAAGAATAATCAAAGTTATAATAAAGATTTCCGTGAGCTATCGATTTTAATTTGTCTTCCAACATACCAGAAATGTGATTATAATTCATTTTAAAAACAATATTAACGGTTGCCACATACGAACGCGGCATCAAATCACTTACTCCACTTTGTTAAAATTAAAAAATTATTATTTTATTTTAAATTATTATTTATTTTTATTAATTATAAAAATAAATATAATATATAATAATATATATAATATATTTGAAAAATATAAAATAATATTTTCATCGTTGAATTGAAGCTTCTGTGATCCATATTAAGTTTATGAGAAAAATTTGGGTGTAAATCACATGATATTTCATTTGTTGACGCGTTTCGAACCAATCAGTGTGGTTCATCGTCAGGACAAGTTGAATGAACAGATTAGACTTTGATTGTTAAATAAATAGAGCAGAGCCTCCAAGGGCTATATTCACTTAACAGCTATATTGACTAACTATTAATTTAAATTAACATAAATTAATTTAAATTAATAGTTAGTCAATATAGTTGTTACCTGAATATAGCCGTTGGAGGCTCTGCTCTATCTATTTAACATGCAAACCCTCATCTGTTCATTCAACTTGTCTTGACGATGAACCACATTGGTTGGTTCGAAACGCGTCCACAAATGAAATATCATGTGATTTACACCGAAAAATCTCTTATAAACATAATATTTATATATTTAAAAAATGTTAAACAATATTTTTAATTATGTTGATTTAATTAAAGTTGTCTTTAGTAAGATTTTTTGGACTTTTTGGTGTTTGAATCCGCCCAAAAAATTGAGGTAAAATCTTCTTTTGTGTTATTTAAACTGGTTTTTTATTGTATATATGGATTCAGTGCTTTAAAAAACCCCTAGGGCACTTCGATTGTGTAGGGGTCACCAATCAAGCTTGTGATTTCATTAAACTCCCGCCGGATTTTAAAGAAATCAGACTAGAAAAATCCACTGGAAAAGCTTCATAAAAGTCTCATTAAAGACAACTCGGATTAGGGAGATTTTTTATTTTTAAATAGGTTTTATTATAATACCATGGCTTATTAATACCACATACCCAAAAACACTGTCACGCCCCCAAGCCTACGGTGGTCTTTCAATTGTGCCGGCGAGGTGCGGCACCACCACACACTTTCTTTTTAACAATACTAATGTATGTGGACTACGCCTAATTTACAACCGATAACTTAGTTTGTGTTTCACAACCAAGTATAAAATGCATTAAACCTTTATATCAATGATCACCCATACTTAATCATTATCCACAACAATTATAAAAGAACAACAATCGCATGATATAAAGGGGAGGGGAAACTCCCGAACAGTCTGCCCAACGATGTGTTATATATTAGTTTTACAATAGTACAATGCTCAAGTGTGCTTGGCAAACTCCAAGCCAACACTTAGCCAAATTTTACAACATGAAGCAACCTGCCTTTTACATAAGCATGTACACACCTTGCACCAAGAGTGAGTGCCTACCCGGGTCACCGAGACACTCTGGTCAGTCCTGCACAACCGACACGTTCAAAACCTTTGCTCACGATACTCTCGTCCAACCATCGACCAAGTATTAATTCTGCGCATTTACCATGTAGAGCGCATGAGTTATGCGCATCCCCTACCCAACTGCGCACTTGCCACTTGCTATGCGAAGGCACAAGTGATGAGCGAGTTCGAATTGCTTTCCAAGTCCAGCCAACGCTTGTGTATATATATGCGATGTATCATGGGGTGGGGCTATCCGACCGACCCCCAAAACGCATTGAACGCACCCCTTGAACGCCTTGGAACAATGGTCGGCTCGCCCTCCATATGAGTCGGCCTCATAACCATGTTGTCGCACGCCCAATGGTATAAACGCACCAACGCCATCGCATTTCTCCAAGTGTCGCACTCGCATTTCCCTTTCGTCGCATTTCGTGCGAAGTCACCCGCGCTCCGTCGTCGTGCGGTCGTGCACGCCCACCCGATGTGTGCGCGCGCCCGGGCGCCCGACGCCCACCCGTCGCACATGCTATAAGGCGTTACATCCTCCTCCACCTGGAGTAGTTGTCGTCCTTAACAACATCCCCAAGTATTAATCCATGATGTCGACTCCTCCACATATGGCAAACATCCCTACAACATATGTAGGACTCCATCTCCACCATGTCTCATCTAAGTGACCAACTGTCACCAAGATTGTCCATACCAAAGTATGTCATCGATGTCCATGATCATCGACCACCTGCCACAATCTCTCCATACTGCTATCCACCATGGAAGGCTGGCCCTTCCAACTCAAGCTACATGTCTACCGCAACAATGTGTCAACTCCATCATGTGCATCAACTTCACCATGTTGCAAACTACCCATGATATGTCAACAAGTGTTAACACCCCTCAACCATGTGCCAACATCTCATCAATCTGTCAAGTGCTCTAAAAGAACACCTCTCCATCAAGTATCAAGTGTCTCAAGAGAACACCTCTCTCCCTCAAGTCAAGTGCCTCAAGAGAACACCTCTCTCCATCATGTGTTCTATATGAACTGCTTCCATGATACTCCACCCCAATGTCAACACATCTCTGCTCACTGACGTCCCCCATGTCTGAACTAGTTGGGTAGCTAATCCAACCATCACGCCCAAATCATGAGAGTGAACATCCTCATGCCACCATCAGTTGTTTCCCAAAACATTTGCCACATCCTGAACTCATCAAGAATAAACCATGCTCAGGTCCATGAAGTAGTCTCCATCCATCTGCAACATGTCATGATGCTTGATGCCAAGCCATCCCTGCACCATCATACCTGCTCAACTGCTTAAGGGACTCACTGCCATGAGCAGCTAACAGTGAGCCCCATTTTCTTGTCTATCTAAAAAAATGTAGAGGGGTGAGAGCCTGAAGGCTCACCCTCACTAATCAATTCGATCCACCTATCAGGATCTTCAACTTCCATCCTTTGTAGATAAGTGACCCGGTCCTCCTCTTGAACATCCGGCCTCACATATACTTCATCATCATCCTCATCCTCAATCACCTCTAGCCTTCTTGTCAAGTCCAAGATACTATCTAAAAGTGATTTGATGACCAAGGATTGTTCGGTAAGCTTTGTCTCTGCCTTGGACAAACGCTTACTCATGTCATCCAACTTCTTCTCATCCCCCATCTGCATCACTGCTAACTTACAATCAGGTCTAGTCACACCAAAGGTAGGCACACCTATGGGTACATCTTCCCTTCCATCGTAAATGTACAGCTTCTTCAAATGTGGTACCACCATCGCATCATATTGCTTCATAAACTGCATCCCTAGTACAGCCTCATAGTCATCAATCCTCACTATAGTGAAATCCACCTTCCCGGTCCATTCACCAAGTGTAGTGTCCACTTGTTCAGCCACACCAAGTACTTCGTTCGGAGGAGAGTTCACCATCTTCATATGTGCCTTGATAGGAACATATTTCAGCCCAATCTTCCTCGCAGTGTCCTCACCCATGAAGTTGTGTGAGGCCCCACTATCTACCATAGTGAGTATATCAGCACCTCCAACTTTCATTCGGACATATTCCAACTTGTTCCTCTCGGGATCCTTTCGAGAGATCACTTCCGTAGCAGCAGCAGCTCCAAGAATCTGCATCATACCCACAGCAACACCTTCATATTTTGCATTAGTTTGTGCTATAACAGCCACCTTCGGTTTAGGGGACAATTCTTCACCGTATGTGGACCAACACAAATCCAACACTTCAAGACTTTCTTTGCCTTCGAACTATCATTTGATTTCGAAGCTTCCTCTTTCTTCTTATCTTTCAGTTTATCAGACTTCTTCTTCCTATCATCAGAAGTCTCATCATAGTGTTCAACCAACCTGTCAACTGCAGCAAAGGCTTCTTCAAGTGTATGAATCCTTTGTCTCTTCACCTCATTGCGTGCCCAAGGCTTCAATCCAACAATGAAATTGAATACCTTGTCTCTTTCCGCCATATCAGGTAGCTCAAGGACTGCACTTGCAAACTCTCGCTGATAAGTTTGAAGGTTCCCGGTTTGCTTTATAAACTTTATCTTCATCCTAGCTTCCCATGTTTCATCCTGAGGACTAAAATGGGCCTGCAAGGCTCCCTTCATTTCATCCCAAGAAGTGATGTCACTAGCACTGCCATTAGCAATCTGGTCCATCCTTCTTCTCCACCATATCTTAGCATCTTTTGTGAGGAATTGAGTAACAACCTTGACCTTAGTCTCATCATCGGATAGACCCAACCTTTCCAAGTATAGCTCCATGTCCCACAAGAAGTTACCAAGAGTTTTTTCACTCCTTGTACCATCGAATGAATCTGGTTCCTTGACTTTCACATGAGGCACTCCTCCACCTGAGCGATGCCTCATGGCCTTCTTCAACACCGCTATTTCATCCTTGGCTTCGCCAAGAGCTTTCTTCAAGTCCATGATCTCCACTAGACCTTGGTCCCTTGAAGCTTCAACGTCCTTGATCCTTAATTCAAGTTGTGTACACATCAAATCAGTGTACTCATGTTGAGTTCGGAGTTCATCGAGTTCATCTTTCACCTTCAAGAATGCCTTTTGTTCTTCCACAACAAGGTGAATCTTTGTTCCAAAGTTGTCCTCTAAGTACTCCAACCTTTCCACTACTTTCTGCATTAACCCAAGAGTAGTATCCATGGGATCACGACTAGACCCAGCATGAGATTCAGCCATTGCCAATAGCCTCTTCCTTCTTTGTAATCTAGTCTCGACCATGCATCGGCTTCATCTGCAACCCAAGTCCTTGATGTCACACTTAGAGTGTTTCACCAACCTCTTTCCCTGCAAGAACATATTACCACGGCCACTTCTTCACAAGCTTCAAAAACTCGGCCCAACCGAGCTCCGATACCAACTTCACTTCGGTGAAGTTGTGTAGTAGCTTCTGCCTTCAACACCCGATCATCAGCCAGCTCCGATACCCACTGTCATGCCCCCAAGCCTACGGTGGTATTTCAACTGTGATGGCGAGGTGCGGCACCACCACACACTTTCTTTTTAACAATACTAATGTATGTGGACTATGCCTAATTCACAACCGATAACTTAGTTTGTGTTTCGCAACCAAGTATAAAATGCATTAAACCTTTATATCAATGATCACCCATACTTAATCATTATCCATAGCAATTATAAAAGAACAACAATCACACGATATAAAGGGGAGGGGCAACTCCCGAACAATCCACCCAACGATGTCTTATATATCAATTTTACAATAGTACAACGCTTAAGTGTGCTTGGCAAACTCCAAGCCAACACTTAGCCAAATTTTACAACATGAGGCAACATGCCTTTTACATAAGCATGTGCACACCTTGCACCAAGAGTGAGTGCCCACCCGGGTCACCGAGACACTCTGGTCAGTCCTGCACAACTGGCATGTTCAAAACCTCTGCTCACGGTACTCTCGTCCAACCATCGACCAAGTATTAATTATGCGCATTTACCATGTAGAGCGCATGAGTTATGCGCATCCCCTACCCAACTGCGCACTTGCCACTTGCTATGCGAAGGCACAAGTGATGAGCGAGTTCGAATTTCTTTCCAGGTCCAGCCAACGCTTGTGTATATATATGCGATGTATCATGGGGTGGGGCTATCCGGCCGACCCCCAAAATGCATTGAATACACCCCTTGAACGACTTGGAACAATGGTCGGCCCACCTTCCATATGAGTCGGCCTCATAACCATGTCATCGCAAGCCCAATGGTATAAACGCACCAACATCATCGCATTTCTCCAAGTGTCGCGCTCGCATTTCCCTTTCGTCGCATTTATGCACCTTTCGTCGCATTTCGCGTGAAGTCACCCGCACTTCGTCGTCGTGCGGTCGTGCACGCCCGCCCGGTGTGCACGCGCGCCCAGGCGCCTGGCGCCCGCCCGTCGCACATCCCTATAAGGCATACAGGTTGGTTCGAAACGCGCGTCCATAAATGAAATATCATGTGATTTACACCGAAAAATCTCTTATAAACATAATATTTATATATTTAAAAAAATGTTAAAACAATATTTTTAAACTATGTTGATTTAATTAAAGTTATCTTTAGTAAGATTTTTTGGACTTTTCATAATATTTATATATTTAAAAAATGTTAAACAATATTTTTAATTATGTCGATTTAATTGTCTTTAGTAAGATTTTTTGGACTTTCTGGTGTTTGAATCCGCCCAAAAAATTGAGGTAAAATCTTGTTTTGTGTTATTTAAACTGGTTTTTTATTGTATATATGGATTCAGTGCTTTAAAAAACCCCTAGGGCACTTCGATTGTGTAGGGGTCACCAATCAAGCTTGTGATTTCATTAAACTCCCGCTGGATTTTAAAGAAATTAGACCGGAAAAATCCACTGGAAAAGCTTCATAAAAGTCTCATTAAAGACAACTCGGATTAGGGAGATTTTTTATTTTTAAATAGGTTTTATTATAATACCATGGCTTATTAATACCACATACCCAAAAACACTTGTTAAAATGAAATATTTTTAATTAATCAGTTTAATTAAAATGGCACAAAGAGCATAACTACTTTGGAGATAAATTTTAACCATTGATTTGTGTATGCTATTATGAATATCCTAGAATATTTTATGGAAGTTAAATCCCTACCATCCACCTAATAATTATTGTTAATTAAATGAAATTTCTAGAAAATTTATACTTTATTCCAAAACAAACATGCTTAGCATAATAAAATAATAAAAAAATGAATATGTTATGCTCTTGACCTGCGAGAAGATGCCAGAATACCAAATATACGAAGAAACACAACCCAGAACATAGAACAAAATGAGAAATAACAACGTGTATTTTATTATTTGAAAGCAATGTTCACTTGCCTCTTCGAGGGGGCAACCTCCAATAGAGCAGGCTCGATTACCAAACAAGACATGATGCTCCTCAATGGGGAGTATCTATCCTTTATATAGGATTCATACATGCAATACCATGGGTCAGTACCATGGTTCTCTTAACACCCTCTATCTAATACCATGGCTCATTTGGAACTAACTCTCGTCCTTTTCTTTAAATGAGGGTCAACCACTTACAATTATTAATATGGGCTTTATTGACTCTTTAACTAACTATAACTATGACTCGACCCTATTACATAAATAAGGGGGTGAGGGTTGGACCTTAACATGCCCTCCCCCATAAAAACAACCTTGTCCTCAAGGCTGAACCTGCGGAAACTACTAAAGAATAGTGGTTGGTTCCCAGGTTGCATCTTCTGGAGAGGTGTCTTTCCACTTGACGTGGACTTCCTTGATCGTGCGGCTGCATAGATGTCATTCTCCCGTGTCGAGAACTTGTTCAGGTTGGAGCTAGATTGAACCTTCTTCATCAAATTCAGGTAGACTGGTTTGAATTCTGCAATTGTTCTCCACCACTTTCTTGAGGCATGATACATGGAAGACAGGATGGATTTTTGCAGTGGGTGGCAAGGCTATCTTGTAGGCTACTTCTCTAATGCACTGAAGTATTTGATAAGGTCTGTAGAATTTTGGAGATAATTTCTGACGGCCCTTGGCTTTGAGTGATGTTTGCTTGTATGGTTGCAGCCTCAAGAATACCTAATCCCCTTCTTGAAATGTGCGCTCTGAACGATGTTGGTCTTCCTGTTGCTTCATGCGATTCTGAGCTTGATGGAGATTATTTTTGAGACGAGCTAGCATGGTTGCACGGTTTTGTAGGAGTTGATCCATTGCTTGCACCTTAGAGCATCTAGGAATATAAGAAGTAGGTGAAGGGGGGAGTTGACCATAAACTGCTTCATATGGAGTCATCTTGGTGGTGGCATGATAGTTAGTATTATACCACCATTCAGCTAGAGGTAACCACTGTACCCATTGATGTTGCTTTTCTGAAGTGAAGCACCTGAGGTAGGTCTCCAAACATTTGTTGACTGCTTTAGTTTGACCATCAATTTGGGGATGATAGGAAGTACTTAGTTGGAGTTGGGTGCCTTGTAGCTTGAAAAGTTCTGGCCAAAAGTTATTGGTGAAGATCTGGTCACGATCAGACATAATGGAAGTGGTCATGCCATGTAGTTTCAAGATCTGGTCCATGAAATATTGAGCCACCAAAGTGGGGGTAAATGGGTGGGGTAGGCCGCAAAAATGAGCATACCTAAAAAGTCTGTCCACAACCACCATGATGACTGACTTGTTGCATGACTTCAGAAGACTAGTAATGAAATCCATAGAAACCTCCGTACAGATTGAGATAGGGATGGGCAATGGTTGTAAAGTGCCTTGGGACTTGATTATTCCTCCTTTGTGGCATTGACACACATCACATTCAGCTACAAAAGTAAGAATGTCAGTTTTCATGCCTGTCCAAAAGAAGGAATGACGAGTGCGAGCATAAGTCTTCTGAAAGCCTACATGGCCTGCAGTGGGAGAAGAGTGCAACTCTGCCAAAATGCGCGCTTTGAGGGTGGATGTCGGTGATATCACTACTCTATCCTTGTAGCGAAGAATCTCATCCTTCCAAGAGTATCCCATTGTGGAATTAGGATCTTCTCACAAGTTATTAATGAGTTGGGAGAGCGAAGGATGCGAAAACCATTCCTTGCTGGTTTCTGATGAGCCTCAAAATTGGGTAACTTATTGGGCTCATTTTTCCATATCGCAGTAGATGATGAAGTTATGAACAATCTTGAGGCTTTGGATGCATTGCAGGGATGTGGTTTGCTAAAGTTCTCCAAATTGCCAAATATGAAAGCAAACACACGTCTGCTCGAGATGCTTCTTGATTATTGGAACGTCGAAGAGGATGCTTTTATGATTGACCAGATGCCACTTAGGATAGAAGTGGAAGATATCTACTTCATCATAGGCCTTTCCCGAAGGGGAGAGGTAGTACAAGTCCGGGGCAGAACACGGAGCAGTCTCTCAGTCAAGGACTACGTACAGATATATTACCCGGGACATCCGAAGAAAGTCGGAAGTCAGATTTCCATCACACATGTGGTGAGTCTATCATTGAGGATAATCCTGTTCACCATAGCTCGAGTGAACGGATCAGCTTCTCTGCACCAGGCATCATGGCTAACCATGAGCGTGGCAGTGGACTGTCTCACCACTGTGTTTGATTAGTGTACTCCTCTTCTGGCTAGTATGAAAAGCCAATTCACTTATATCAAGAGGGGACAGATCAAAAACTTCAGTTATGGGACTATTTTGTGCTCTTTCTTCTTCAAGAGAGTCCCGACACTTCATCCCAGAGTACCGGTTTCAATCAGCACCCAACGATATCACGGATGGGCAGGTGGGCTAACCTGATGAAACGTCTGGGAGGTGGGGAGGTCCCATGGACTGCTTTTGATGACGACTTCTTTTCCTGGTGGGATCAGCAGATCATCGCCATTGATGACTCTCCCTATGCCGGGTTGGATTTCCAAGGAGATCCCAATCTAGCATTACCACCGACCGCAGCATGGGGTGACATTGGTAAGTGATTTTTGATCTTATGATTTTTTTGATTTTTCAAATATAATAATGAAATTTGAAAATGTTTTTGATAGGATTCAAATGACTAATATGATGATCATGTTCCAGATATTGGGCCAGTATGACCAGATGAGTTCCCACGGCACAAACGTCGTGGCCAAGGGGCCGAAGAGGCGGCAGCAGACACGGAGCGGACTCTACACACAGTTCAGCAGCACCTGGTGAGACTGACTCACCGAGTCCCGATGGCGGCGATAGAGGAACTTCCTATAAAGACGCAGCATCACGTGGTTGGCATGCCACGAGACTGGGTCTGCACTTTTAGGCGTGTGGCCAATGCAGTAGTTGCCTACCTAGCCGCTCATCCTGAGCCGAGGAATTAGATATAGTGGGCATGATTATGGGCATTTGAGTCCCAATTTTGTATATTTTTTGGACAGACTTATGTACGCTCGAGATGCTTTATGATATATATATACAGTTGACTTTTTGATGCTTAATTTATTGTGATGAATGATTGATGTGCCAGTCTAATGCTTGATTAGCGATAAATTCAGCTAACCAATTATGAGATCTTGGAATATGCAAATAATTAATATAAGTAAATGATATTTGCAACAACCTCACCCTTAAATACTGGCGATATAAACATGGATCCCTTACCCGATAAATGTTATTTAATTGTGACACTATCAATTGTGAATCAAGATAAACTACCAATGAGTTGATTTCATGAGAAATTGCCTCGGATATCAAATTAATGATGCCAATATACTTAGCCATATTGTTCGAAGCGGGATCGATGCACACTCCCCTTGATACCATCAATTGACCAGTTGGATAATAAAGTACCCAAGCTGTGGAAGTGAGACTCCGAGTGTGCCGACTAGCACCATCGGTGAATCCAAAAGAGACCAATTCATCCATCAACACCTGTCAAAGCAGACCAAAAAGTGTTGATATCAAAAACTCGATAAAAAATGTACAAATATACATAATGTACAAAGAATCCATTGCCTAGCTGCTACTTAAGCAAAGTACTTCTTAAGATAGAGCCCGTTTTGAGGCTCCGCCAATTTGTTTCCTTCAAAATCGATTAATGCATATGACCCTTTTGTTAAAACGCATTTAATTATGAAGGGACCGTACCACATAGGTTTGAATTTTCCTGCCCCCAAGGTGTCCTTATCTTGGTCTTAGACCAAGACAAGGTCACCTTCAGAAAAGACAAGAGGTTGGATAGCTTTATCATACTGGGTTTTAACCCTTTTCTTATGAGCCTCATTTATTATGGCTGCATCTTGACGCTACTCATCGAGATGTTCCAAGTGAAGGAGGCACTCTTTGAGACTAGAGGTCTCTGGAAGGAGCTCAATAGCTAACTTAAGAGATGGAATTTCACATTCGACAGGAAAGATAGATTCCAACCCATAAACTAACTAAAAATGTGTAAAAGCTATAGCAGTCTTGACAGAGGTTCGGTATGCCCATAGAGCCGAATACAACATAAGATGCCAATTGGATCGATTCTTGTCAATTTTCCTTTGTAGGATCGTCTTAAGAGTTTTGTTTACTGCCTCGACCTATCCATTGGCCTGGGGATAATAAGGAGACAAATGTTCCTACCAGAAACCTAATTTCAGAGCCAATTCAGACATTAGTTCATTCTGGAAATGACTGCCATGGTTAGTGACAATCTCTCTTGGGATACAGAACCTTGAGATAATCTGATTAAAAAGGAATAATGCCGCTGTCTCACTATCGCTTTTATAAGTGTGCATGGCCTTAGCCCACTTCATGAAGTAGTTTATTGCCACGATAATATACTTGTGATTCGCTGTTGAAGGTGGATTACAAGTCGTAAAATCAATACCCCACTTAGTAAAGGGGCCGACAGTGACAACGGGAAAAAGAGGAGTTGGATGTGCGCGCATCTTCTGAGTATAAACTTCGCGCAGGTGACAACATTTGACCACTTCAACACAATATTTGAAGAGCGAAGGCCAGAAATAGCCGACATGCAAGATACGCTGAGCTGTAGCAAGCCCTCATAGATGACCACCACAAGATCCACTTTGGCAGTCATTTAGCACTGACTCTGCCTCCTCTAAGGTTAAATAGCGCTGAAGGATTGAATCAACCCCCTAATGATATAATGTATCACCAATGATGACATAATTTTTAGCAAGGTGACATAATTTGCGACGTTCATCCTTAGAGAAAGTAGTGGGAAACTTCAAAGTCTGGAGATAAACAATGATATCTCCATACCAAGTGTCGAGTGAAGAGATGAGGAATAAATGTTCATCGGGAAAACTTTCCTCATAAACAGTGTCCTCTCCACAAGGTAGCTCGGAAATTAGCTCGGCAAAAACCATAGATTTCTTGGCTTTGGCGGACAAGAACTCGAGATCAAATTCTTGTAAAATGACAATCCATCGATTATATTTGCCCCCAATCACTCGCCTACTAAGGACAAACTGAAATGGATTGACTGCTACCAAGACAAAAGTTTTGCATAGCAGAATATAATGACGGAGCCGCTGGATAGCATGGACAGCTGCCAAGGCCAACTTCTCAACCGGAGAGTAGCGAAGTTCAAGACCTATCAAGCCTCGACTCAAATAATAAATCACATGCTATGTGAGAGCATCGTCTTCCTGAATGAGAACAATACCAATGGTTGATTCTGTTGCAGCGAGATATAAAAGGAAGTCCCTACCATAATCTGGTGGACTCAAAAGTGGGGCAAAGGCTAATGCCTTTTTCAAAGCATCAAACGACCACTGCGTAAAGTCGTCCCACACGAATGGAATCCCTTTGTAGAGCAAACGCATAAACCCTTCAGTGATCTCGGCATAGTTCGCTATAAACCGTCTTAAGAAATTAGCCTTCCCTTGAAGACTTTGAAGTTGTCGAATGGAGGATGGGGGAGGCAACTGGACTATTGCTTCCACCTTGAAGGGATCAACC
Source organism: Pinus taeda (assembly GCA_000404065.3). NCBI lineage: Eukaryota > Viridiplantae > Streptophyta > Pinopsida > Pinales > Pinaceae > Pinus > Pinus taeda. The sequence goes on along the minus strand of APFE030704953.1, from coordinate 68,069 downwards.
CTAATCCCTTCATTTGACATGATGAACCCTAACAACTGACCGGACGTAACCGCAAAAATGCACTTGTTGGGATTCAACCGGATTTTATAAAAACGACATCGCTCAAAAACCATTCGAAGGTGACTGGGGTGATCAGTTTTCTTTAGAGAACGAGTATCGAGATCGTCCAAGTATGCTTCATTGATATGTTAGATGTCGTGGAAAGCATATTACATGGCCCGCTGGAAAGTAGCTCCAGCATTTTTGAGACCAAACGGCATCTTTCTGTATGCAAAAGTACCCTAGGGACACATAAAATCCATCTTATGTTGATCCTCAGGATGGATAGAAATTTGATTATAACCTGAAAAACCGTCCGTAAAGGAAAAAATCTCATTACATGCACACTCATCAATAATCTGATCAATGAATGGCGTGGGGTAATTATCTTTTGGACAAGCCTTATTTAGGTCCCTAAAGTCGATGCATACTTGGATTGTTTCTTGCCTTTTATCCACAGGGACTGGATTATAAACTCAGTCGGTAAGAGGAATAGGGTATATAAAACCTACCTTAAGCAGCTTCTCTACCTCAGCTTTAATGGTTGCCGCTTTCCTAGGATTAATCGGTCGAAGCCTTTGATGAACCGGCTTGGCGTTTTCATACGTCTTGATTTCATGTTGAACTATAGAAGGATCGATGCCAGGCATTTCTTCATAAGACCAAGCAAATACATCTCGAAATTCCTTGAAAATGTCTGTGTAAATTTGAACTTCTTCAGGGGAACATTCAATTTCGATGAAGAGATTCTCGATCACGTTAGGGTCCCTAGAGATGTTTATAGATATCGTTTCCAAAATCACTGACATATTACCTTCGGCACGAAAGTGTGCTCGAGCCAAAGGATTTGATATCTTACAAACATCACTAGTGAATAGCTTGGAGAACCTAGATTCCACTTCTTGCAATGGAGGAAGGAAATATGAACGATGGCGTAAGTCTTCCCAAGGTTGATCTACACCCATCATCACTTCGAGGATTGCTTCTTCGGAAGGTAAAACCGTATCTAAGCAGTCCAAGGTGGAGGTGGAATCAAGGGCCCAAGCCGAGGCCACATGACCATCTAGCTCCTCTTCGGAAAAAGAAGTAGAATGGTCGTCTGTAGAGTTAACGATAGACTGATATCTAAGCTCAACTGCAGACATAGGGAATGCCATTCCATTAACTGGTCCTTCAGCTAATGTGGTCGTAGGTGAAGGCAAGGTCCAAGGGTCTGAAAAATAATGAGTTCTGAAGAACTCTTCTCGAGAGGACTTCTTAGATGATGAAACAACATTGATTCTAGTGATAGGAGAGGGAAAATCAAAGATACCCATCAATGAGGAATACATCCCAACTCCTAGATTCTCAGTAGGTGGACGAGGGTTATCCACTAAGGGGGCAGTAGGGTCAGAAGTTGCTTGAGGATCAACTGGACAATAATCCAACTAATCAACCTTAATGGTTTTCCCTTCATGAGGAAAGTAGATGACACGAAACAGAGTCGAAATGACGGCATCCATCTCATATACCCAGTTCCTTCTTAAGAGGAGATTATAGTCTAGGTTAACATCTATGACCTCTACTTCAATATTGATGACCTTTCCTCCAACACATATAGGAAAGGCTGGGATAATCCCATGCGGCTTGTGATAATGGCCATCAAATGCAGTCAAGAGGGTAGGTGAAGGAACAACCAAAGGAGATCCAATGGCCTTCTAACATGACATCGACGTGACGCACATGGAAGCTCCTTCATCAATAACGGTGTGAAAAATGTTAATCTTTTGGTATGTAGACTTTATCTGAAAAGCCATGTGATAAGGGAGTCGCATTTTGACATTTAACATGTCAAAAGCGAGCACTAAAGAGTTGGTTGGGTCAACTACCCCAATTGTCGACAGTAAAGCACTTCGCTGAGCCGGACATGACTGGAGAACCTCTAAAGTGGACATGGCGCATGGACTCTGGGCCAGATCCTCCACAATGGAATAATTCTAGGCATCCCTAGCGTTAGGATTAATAGTCGCGCGTTTAGCGGAACCTTTCGGTATCTGTGGTATAGTCTCAACAGGGGGTCGCTCAATATGAAGGTCGGTATTTTCGGGAGCAGTTTTGTCCTTGGAAGTTTTGGCTTCACCGTAATCACGTGACCAAGTAGCCACGTGGTCATTAGAACCCATCATGAAAACATTCGATGATTTTTCCCCTTCCTGGCTGCCCCGAGAGGAGGTACCAGGATTTGAACTTGCGCCAACAAGAAATTGCTGCCCTTGGGGAAAAGGGTTGGTTAACACAGCTTGAGAACTAGAAGCCCCTTGATGCCCTAACAAGCACTGAGTGTCCTGAATCTTTTGGCAGAGATGAGTTAAATGGTCTCCACTAGACAACTTGCATGGAAACTTGACTTTCTTTCTAGACTCATTTCTACCCCCACCAGCATTATTGCCGGATTTATTTGTGTCAGCCTTCCCATCCTGATTCTTTTTCTTACCTCGTCCTTTCTTTTTCCCATTGGAGTTTTGATTTCCTTTGGGGTTATAAGATTGGACAACATTAATCAAAGAGGGTTTGGAAGACGAAGTATTAGATGATGTGACTTGGTTGTTTGAAGTAGTTTGCAATGACAACTGTTGCAATTGGCTCAACAAGTTCACCGCATTTGTGTCTACCGATCCAACTACACCATTGGCATGGGGACCTGGCTTTGACTTGGCTATGTCAACCTTCGACCCAGGAGCATCCAGCAAGTATTTTTGTAGGATCCCAGACTGAGAGTAGATCAATTCTAATTGGTGGGCCCTAAAAATCGCTTGCTCCTCAGAATAGACCCCAGACATGGAGACATCCTTAGAGATCTCAGGTTGTAAAGATTTCAGAAACCATTCGAGACGATACTCCGAAGGGATTTTGGATTTAATGAGCCTCTTTCTCTATCTCCATTCCTGAATATGGTCAGAAATGTGAGTTGTCGTTTCCTGACGAAAGGTGGCCAGAAGTTCGGTTCCGGCATCATAACGGACAAGCAATTGGAAATGATTTAGGAAAATGTTAGCTAAGTCGACAAAAGATTTAAAGATTCCCCCTGGAAACTCTATATACCATTTGGCCACATTGCCAATCAAGGTACGTTGAAAACGTTTCAACCTCACTGAATCATCAATAAGGGAGTTCGACGAGCACCACAAATGGAATGTGGTTACATGGTCGCCTGGGTCTTCACCGCCATTTCCTTCGAATTTTGGAATGTCTGAAGGGAGTTTGGTTGGGACCGGAGGCCAGGCTGGATTATATTTAATTGGATCGTTCATTAACTTTGTGAGGTCTAGCAAATTCAGAGTTGCTAGAAATGGAAGCCTAGGAGGACCTTGGGGATTCCACCCAGACTGGGTGAAGCCCCCAAAGTTTTGTAAAGATTGGCCTGGATTTTGGAAGGCACTAGGCTGCCTGGAGTAACCAGCAAAACCAGCTGAACCAAAAGGCAAGCCTTGTGATCCAACATAGCTCGGAGTTTGACCAATTACGGCCGCAAAACCTCCATAACCGGCGAAGTTTCCTCCTAAAGGATTATAAGGAGTTGACAACCCCTGATAAGGATTCCAAGAAGAGGCTAGGGGAGGAATAGTTCTGAATGAACTAACCGTGGAGTATGGCCTATTCCCTTGTTGGCCAACAAAGGGATTCCCAGTTCCCACACTACTAACCACAGGGTTAGTCCAACCTTGGAAAGGATTGCTACTTTGTCCAAAAGAAGAGAAAGGCATAGATCCAATTGTTGGGTTGGAATGTGGTATATGACCACTTCCAAAAGGAAAACCTTGGAATGAAGCTAATCCACCCATCATGGATGTGGCGGCGCTAAACGAAACTGATGGAATACCCTGTGAATGGGTGCAAAATGGGAAAAATCTAGAACTAAAAGCATTGGTCTAGGAGTTTCCAGTCGTAGAAGGAATGGAGGTAGACCCAACTAAATATGTGCTAGCAAAAGACCCGAATAAAGAAGCAGAGGGGATGGAAATAGTTCCTCCCCCTTGTACAGATATTGGAGTCTGCATAGTCGTATCACTTGTAGTAGAAGCCATGCTTCCAGTAGTGGTCATCGATGGGAAGTGCGTAATGTGACCTGGACTTAACGGTCGATGTGTTGGAGTCCCAACATATTGTAACACTTCAGGATGACTAGAAGGTAGGGGAGAATTTGGAGCCACTGATGACTCTGAGAGTTCTTCTACCTCTACGTTATCTTCTGCTCGAAAGAGAACTCGAGAAAGTACTGGAGTATTTCTCTCTTGTTCTGTGGAAGTACCAGGTCTATCTTGAACACTGATGCCCCCAAGAGGAGGATCAATCCCCGATGGGTCGGCTGCCACGGGACGAGCCCGAATGGTAGTATTACCTCTGCGCCTTCTAGGTGATGGATCTAAACTTGGTGGTGAAAGACCACGAAGTCTTCGAGACCATCTAGGTGATCAGTCAGCCACTTTGAATTTCTTGTTAAGATCTAACTAAAGACTCAAAAAATTGAAAGCTAGGCCAACTAGGAGCACAGATCACACACTATAAAGTCCCTAGAAGATATCGGCCAGTCAAACAACTTCCAAGTATTTCCACTCCGGGTGATTATGAATGGACACCAATACAAGAAAGTGAAATAAAGGGGCCTGCCGAAGATAGTCTGGGATAATGACGACCCAGTCCTATCAGCGAAGGTAACAGAGGAAGTTACGCTAACCTCCTAACAACAACTTGTGCCAGTGCAATCCCCCAAGCTTCGCAAGGGTGCCGTCCAGTAGTACCGTTGAGAGTGATACAACGTCGACCTCAGGTGCCACGGGATTCCCCTCCACAGCCACCTATGTAGATCCCTAGGAGTAGCAACTAAGGTTACCAAATCATATCAGAAGCCAAGTGGAACAGTTGTGAGGTAAGTTCAGACAAGTAGGAGAGGGGGTATCTCTCTTCCCTGCCTTTACAGACCCTCGTGCTTAACTCCCAGATCCAGAGCTTTCCTGGTCTTCCTAATGCTATTGGATTTTCACTCACTATTCAGACTCCTATGTTTGACAGTTTAAAATGGCCTTGGAGAGTTAACTCTCCACTCATCTAATCCAAGGCCCTAAAATATCCTAAAACTTGTTGGTGTGTCTAACTTGACAATTATAAAATGTTATAGTATATTTCAAATTAGCGCTTGATTTTAATGGGCTGTTACTTAAGTCACGGGATAAGCGGAAGTGAAACTACTGGTGTTTTGACACAAACGAGATTAATGAAAACCAAACTACATGCAAATGCACTTGTTTTCATTTTTCGATGAAAATTTCTATAGGGTTCAAAGGAACTTCAAATAAAGCTACAACTTTTTCTTTTCTTTTCTTCAAACTTCACACTCACAAAAGCTAACAAAACTATAGATTCCTAGAAAGATGCACAAACTAATCGTAATGCAACAAGTACATGCCGATGAAAAATTCAAAACTACTCTTAAATCAAGAAATGAAAGTTGCTTGTTTATTGATTTTTGATTTGCCACTTAGAAGTTTAGATGGAAAATAAGTTTTTGTTGCTTATTTCGCCTAAGCACTAAAAACAAGATGAAGACAAACAAATAGGCACTTTCACTCAACAAAAGGAAAAATCAATCAAAATAAAGTTCAAGAAAGCAAAACAAAGTTTCAAGAAGTTTCCTTAAAAATCAAAACAAAAAAAAATGACTTTTCAAAAACGCCCTAAAAAGACTGAAACTTTATGACCGAAGAATAGGCAATGAAGCACCTTGCGAGTTTGCAACAAAAAGAAAGTGAGAACTGAACAAAAAAGGTGCTTCGAAATGCTCTTAACAATCAACAAGAAGTGAGACGAGCTTGGCAATGAAAACCAAAAGATTGAAAAGACAACTTTCAAGAAAGCGTGAACCAAAAACTTTCAGAAAGCAAGAAAACCAGATGGTCATAGAAATAAAGTTTGGGCATGCAAACCAAAAAGTCACCAAAACAAAACTCAACACAAAGATTGAAATCAATCTTCCTGCCCTGAAGACACATAGTAGCCAATATTCCTTGCAAGAAACCTTGTGTGCTTAAGCAAAAACAAATGATGTTTGCAAGACCAACAAACAAGACCAACCTTTTCACAATCAGAGAGAATTTGAAACAAGACACTTTCTATAAAACTAAAGACTATGACAGAACAGTAACTGTTCCAAACTGAATGAGACTAGCATACAAACCTCCAGAAACAAAAAGACTTTAAAAATCTTGAAAAATTAAAGATATACGCGACTATGTTTGCACACAGATGCATGTATACGCGACAATATTTAAGGAAACGTGCGTATACGTAGTTTCACTTAAGGAAAGATGTGTATATATGCCTCTGTAAATAGAGAAAACAACGTATATAAAAGCTTCTAAGAAAAATAAAAGACAGTCTGGAAAAAACTAATCAAAGCTCACAATTCAGGAACTGACTACACAACAACATAAGGTAAACAGACAGCTGAGCCCTGATTGACTTGAATACACCCAAACTAGGAACAACAATAGTGTTGTCCCCAGTGGAGTCGCCAATTCTGTTGTGGGATAAACTCCCCTAGGGTCTTGGGTGGATACCCTAGCAGACTGCAGGTTATCTATACAAAGAAACAAAAATTCCATATAGCCATAATGCTACTATAAGAAAACTCTACGATAGGGGGCGTACCTGAGGTCCTACGTTTGAGAAGAGCCTTCCAAGGTCCAAACCATTCTTGGAGTTCCTTTTGCTCCTTTGACCTGCAAAACAATCAATTCAAGAAAGTACAATAGTATATGGACTAAACATCACAAAGAAACCATCTTCATATTATAAGGAAAGGTAGTTAGTTATGAAATTAAAAAACCGTTCACATATGAATCATAACATGAATATCATAAACATGAAGAAGATCTATATCAGGAACAAAGGCATGTGTTTCTTTTATTATAGACAAATAAAGTGTTGGAAATAATACTGAGAGGGGGAGGTGAATCAGTATTATCACATCAATAAAAAAATTTCATTTCCATATTCAGATTCATATATGCTACGTCCACAACTTCTTATGATTCAGTTAGTTGATCCTTAATGAGTGCATTAGAACATTATCAATCATATTAACGGTAAACACGTGCAGTAAAATAGAATAGATCAGCACACATAAGCCACACACATGAACACCATGATATAAGGTGGAAACCCAATGTGGGAGAAAACCACCTGTTGCAAGTCATCTCAATCTTCTTCTTAATAAGAGAATCCTTTTACAATATTTCTGTAATGGTGCAGTCTTATACCAGTACACAGGCTTCTACCTGCAAAGAGCTACAACCCTCTCTCGTTCTCAAGTCTCTCCTAGAAGGGAGCTACAACCCCCATAGTTCTTGTACTAGCTAAGATACTAGTACGTAGGCGCCGGACTACAATATTCTCTCCTCCAGGTACCACATTTCATACATTTTCAAACTGGATACCCCTGAAGCACAACACATAATCTGAAAGGCCACGTTTCATCCAATTTTCATATTGGACCCATTAATATCATTGAAGCACATAATCAATCAATCTTCTGAATCACCCAAACACCAAATCAATACATATACAAGGATAATATATGTGTTAGCACCCAGATCTAGTCCATTAGATCACATAAATATGAGTCATTATGATCCTGATCCAATATTAGTTCTCATCCATCAATACTGAAGCTAGAAATCAACCAAACAGGATATGTAGAATACTGACACCTTCAAATTGTCATCAGAACCCATCAACAACCAGAACCACCTGTGACTTCAAATATCATAGCTCAAATTGTATACGCTACTACAATGAACCAAACCTGCATACATACACGCTTACACCAAAGCCAACCCGCGTACAGATCTATAAATATTCAAACATGACTTGTAGCGATTTCAAACTTAAGTTATACCTAGATCAGATCATTACAAGCATAATCAAATATATAGAGATAATTCATTTCAAACCATTTGATCCTGATTTATCCTTAAACCTTGTTCTCCATCAACCGGTGAGATCGCTATTTAGCTCAGATCCAGATTTGCACCATAACCCAATCACATTATTCCGATCTAGCACTTTATCAGATATTCAATAATTTAGATGATGCTTTGCCAAATGATCTCCTTCCTCTTTTATAGTCTTAGGCCTTTCACAATACCACGGTCCAAAACCATAATAACACAATACCATGGACCCAATACTTGGGATCAACACTTTTGTATGCAATACCACAGACCAAAACCATAGGATCAAAAACTGTCGGACTAATACCATGAACCAACCATGAAAGTGCGTGTGATCAACACTTTTGGATGCAATACCACAGACCAAAACCATAGGATCAAAAACTGTCGGACTAATACCATGAACCAACCATGAAAGTGCGTGAACTTTTCTCCACATGAAATAAATTTTTCTCT
>APFE030704953.1:4145-59256 GCA_000404065.3 Pinus taeda | reverse complement strand
ACTTTTCTCTGCATAAAATTCCGTGAACTTTTCTCTACATGAAATAAACTTTTCTCTGCATAAAATTCCGTGAACTTTTCTCTACACGAAAGAAACTTTTATCTTCATGAAAGTGCGTGAACTTTGCTGCACTATAATTTATCATCTAAGTGATTTGTCGTCAAGGACAACACTTGTCTTATAATGCCAACAATATCCCCCTTTGGACTTGATGGCTAGGCTAACTTGTCACACATAGAACTATCATCTGATTCCTTTGAGCTGTCCTGCACCCCAGGCATTCAGTCACATCTGATATCTCTTCTTGAAGATTCATCTAGTTATAACTAAGTGAGATCATCTTCTATGAGTGGGTTTCCATCAAGTACAACACATGCCTCATAATGCTAACATAAAGTACATAAAGGAATAATTTCACCTGATTCGTCCTTTCGCAGGCTCCAAGCGGAACCGTCTCCCAGATTCATCTAGTCTCAAGCCTTTAACAAACTCCTTCCATGACTTACTCCATGATATCTCAAGTAGTATGAAAACATCAACACACACAAGGAAACAAGGGTTTCCTGTAGAATGGGGGAAGTGCAAGAGACACTAGGACCTTCAAACCTGGTCAGGGAAATCTCAGCATAATAATCTTTCTCTCTCTTCTCTCCTCCCTTTGGCCTTCCCATTGAATCCTTTTTATACTTCTCCCAAAGTAGTTTTTTAGTTGGGAATTCGTTGGGAACAGTTGGGCCATGGGCACTAACAGGTAATCAACAGGTAAAACCTGTGATCTCTACTTGAAATTAAGGAGATTTATAATTTTTTAAAGTGTTTTAAGACATATACCCGGGTTGGGTATACACAGACCCGTATATACACACGTTTAGATCACAACAATGTCGCGCATAGGGAATAAAATACTTTTTTTTAAATTTTGGACTAGGTCTGGAAGGAGGGGTTACCCTAGGCCATGAGTGCAGCATCACAAACCACAAGAGTGAGATTTGGAGCTATAACATGCACTAACAAATAGTGAAGTTGAACAAGTATCACATCATCACAAAGTCTTTATATTTGTTGGCTTCAATGTTGTTTTCTTTGTAGCACATGATCAAATCTATATACCCTTTGTTGAATATTGAAGACAAAACAAAACCTTCAAGAGAGTAAGCCTGCCCAAATACTGATATCCAATCATTTAAGCTTTTAATAAAAAACCCAAAGAGATGATTTTACTTCAATTTATTAGAGCATACAAAAAATATAAGAGTCACTTCAAAGTTCACTTCTCGCAACCCAAAACACATATGGATATATAAATAAAACACATGTTCAAGTATGAAAGTTCTTTAGGTCCAAAACCAAACCCTAGTCTATATAGATATCTAAGACTCAATGTTCTTAATCAAAAGGAATATAGCCATATGTTTAAAGGACAAATCAAGAGTTAGAAAATAAATAGTTTATATGAAACATAATTCAAATGCCTACACTACTGGAGAAATCTTCAAAAAAGTAGTATTTTAACCATATTTGGGTCCACTATGCTTCCAAACACACACTCTTAATAGCTTTAGGAAAACAAAGTGTTCAAAAGTGACACATGGATACCATACTAGTCTTCCAAAATATACTCCACAAGATCTATATACTTCCAGACCATGATATCATATAAAAATAAAAGACAAACCACACAATGCTAGCTATCGACAAGTCAACGAGTTCTGTTGGTTAGGGCCTAACCAACCAGCTTGTGCCCTTGTGGAAGAGAAGATAAACTATAGAGTTACAAAAATCATTAAAAATATCAAGCCAAAATAGAAAATGAACCTAACATTGATGCTCTTTGTATTAATGAAACCTCAATCTCAATACATTCTTATTTTAGTAAGTTGGCTCAAGATATATTTGGGCGATACAAAGTGATTGACTTTATCAATATACCAAATAATAGTTTCAATAACCTATTACATCCCTCTCCTAAAATATATGGGAATTTACAATGATTATCATGGCTATAGTCAATCCCATAGAGGAGAAAAAAATAGAAAACTAGTCTAACAATCCTCCCAACAATAAACATTTGAACAACTGCTACTGATGAATGAGATCCATTTCTAAATTGAGTTGAGTTCGTTTGCAAAAGAGGTTGTAATATGAGAGTTCCTTATTGAAGGCCTAGATAAATGAGCACACTTTGTCTTCCTAAAAATCCATGAAAACATCTTGACAACTCACTTGAATGCTAGCCAATAATTTTGTCCAATAGTCCATACTTCTATCTAGTGCAAAATCCTTTAGTACAATGCAATAACCATGAGATAAAAATTAGTTGTCTCTTGTTATAACACATGTGCTCCATAATATATTAATGGCTAATTAAAGACAAAAAATGTTAGGATAACATTAGATGTAAGCATTTAGTCATTAAATATTAATATATCAACTTTTTTATAAAGATAAGAAAAATTATACCCACATCCTGATGAATACAACAATAAAAACTAGAAATGTGTGCATGGAGGTCTTTTGGGATTGTATAATAGAGGGTAAAATAGGATTAGGTGGGTAAAAACTAAGACAATCTTTGGGCCTAATAGTCCAGAAATGGGGTCAAAAATTTTCTCATTTCCCATATTCCTAGAAAATAAAAGAAATTACCACCATCACATTCTTCTTGTTGAGACATTTTTGGTGACACAAAATTTTCCTCAATCTGAATTACGTATTAAGAGATAAGGCCCTTCAATATTTTCCCCTTTTACTTCCTAGCCATGTTAATAATGTTTTCCATGTGCCATCCATGTGGTACCCATGAGGTGACACCATAATGACCCCACCTCATTAAAATCCATCTCAGCGCTATGCCATTGTGGCTTATTCCACATCACTGGAATCTAAGGCCCCACATCAGGAGAGAGTCAGAGTCGGCCTTGATTGCTAGGTACCACCTTGCATGTTCCATGGAGGTCCCAATCTCCCAACCTCCAACTACCCAACCACCCGACTCAAACCTAGGCCTTGACCCCGGGTTGGTCCTTCGATACTCAGGCCTCAGGATGAAGCCACCCTTTCACCTTTTTGGTTGACTTACTAAACATCGAACTATTGGGTACCACAGGAAAACATACAAGGATTTTTACTTAGAAAATTTCTCTGGATTTCTTACTAACTTTACCCAGGCCTAAATCCTTCCATCTCTTTAGCCTAAGAGAACATGAAATTTTGGTTTCACCATGAAAGCCATTAAGAATTACACTGCAATGATCGAAAAACTCACTAAATAAAACACATAATATTTAATGGTAAACTTGGAAAATAAAATGTACAAGAAGACACACTCAATGAACATGCAAGTGAGTGCATTCTCTTAGAATTTTACGGAACTTAAACAACTCCCCCACAACATAAGGATACTTTATTTTTAATCGACCAACTCTCACACTTAGAGCAACAAATGGGACACACACACAAAAATGCATGTTGGTGACCATAATTCATCAACTTCACTTATAAAAGTAGAGATATTACCATCTCTTTAGGACTATAAGATTATTTATATGTAAATAATTAAACATATATAGGTCTTTTCAACCATTCCTTACATATTTACACAAGGATTCCAACATCCCACATCCACATAGGAAATCACATTCCTTATCATTAACATAAATATTTAACTAGTGAAAATAACATGTACATACCATTTACGCATAAGAAACTCAAGAGAAATAATTATCTTATGCGGAAAAGCAACATGAAACTAAGAGTGGGAGTTCAACTCTCTACCCAACCGTATATGAGCTGCAACCAAGCATTTCTTGCAGCAGCCACCTGTGAGAAGTATTTTATATCTTAAGGGAGAGTGATTTGAGAGAAATAAATTGGTGATAAGAAATAAAATAGGGTGTCCCAAGGCTACACCATCTCCACCCACTAACTATCCAACCAGACTAAAACAAAACAACATTAGCACATGGATTATAGCATAGAGAGTCCAACTAGATGAGAAATGTGTCCACTTTAGATAGGAAGTTTCATTTGTTTAAAAATATACCAATGAGTACAAAGGTCACTCTTCCTAGTATTTCATCAGTGAAGAAAGCACCAATTATTTCTTCCCGAAGGAAACACTTGGTTGTTCATCAACCCACAAGTACTTTAGTGCCTCTTCTCCTCACCAGTATTTACATCAATCCACAATATTCCCAGTGGCTTCTTCAACCTTAAGGTAGGCCACATCTATGTGATATTCACCCAACAAGCCTCCTTGGGTTTTGTAGCTAGTGACCAAAAATTTTCTCTTTCTCTCTATTTTTCCACAACATCCCTATTATGAGAAAATCCTTTCTCTCAATCCTGTGATGCCTACTTTCCGCTATACTCCTCACTTCCATCTGAGCGAATGAATCCTATATCATTCCCTAGATCTATATATCATCCCTTCCCATGTTTTTTCTAACTAAATGAAGGATTACCTTGCTATTTTCCACATAAAAACCATCTTTCCCTTTATGTGGTCTACATGGACCAAAAACACCCTTGACAATGGAACCCATTCTCTCAATTAATTTTGTCCTTTTTCTTTTGTTGTAGTTTTTTCCCAGTAGGAACATGGACATGCCTTTTTAAAAATGAATTAATAACATGGTCATATATAATAAAAATAGTAGTTATCTACCCTCAGTAGCATTTAAAATAACCAAGTTTGTCAAGAAATCTCCCATCCCAAGTTATGAAATATGTGTCCCTTTCTCTTAGCTAGTTAAATGTGGCTAAATAAAATATTACAAGGAAATATTTACAATGTTTCTAAGAGGAAATTTGCAAAATGGTTATGTCACAGACCCCATCCCCTTGGAGGAAAATCATCCGTAATGTTTTATACCCAAACACATTTACATTAGTTCTTTAAAACAAGCACTAGAGACTTCAACAAGCATTATATACACAACAATACACAACAATTTACAATAACACATACATTTGATTAATCAACAAACATAAATTTATGTAGCACTTGCATTTGATAAACCATCTCCCATGTGGCTTCCTCGAGCGCAAAGTTCCTCTAATACACCTTGACTTACCCGATGACTTGATTCCATAGAATGAGTTGCCTCTAGTATAGAATTCCAAGTGGTTCCACCTATAACACAAACCAATAAATTACATTATTAGCACCTTGTACATACCACAGAAGCAATGAAGCATGGAAAACATCATGAATTTTCACTAATGATGGTAAGGTCGGACTATAGACCACTAGCTCTAACATTTCAAGCACTTCAAATGGCACACAAAATCATGGTGCCAACTTAGCACATGACTCAATCTTTAGAGAGATATTTTTGGGTCTAATTCTCAAATAAACACATTCCCCATCTTGAAACTTTTTATGCACTGTATGCTCGTCTACATAGCTCTTCTACATATCCCATGCCACTATTAATTTTTGTCTAATATCTTGAATCTATTGTTTCATGTCCTTAAACATATCAATCCTTATGAGGACCTTGATATGTGGATCACTCCAGTTGGTAGGAGTGTTGCAACTCTTGCCATAAAGAGCTTCAAATGGGCTCATTTGTAGTGATTATGCATACCAATTATTGTATGCAAATTCTAAAATTGGAAGATAATCTTCCCACTTCGTTTACCAATGCATTTTATACATCCTTAACATGTCTTAAAGGATTCCATTTGTGCTTTCTCTTTTCCCATCATTTTGTGGATGGCAAGTTTTGCTAAAATTCAGTTTTGTTCCCAATCCTACGAATAATTATCTCCAAAATTTTGAGGTAAAATTGGTATATCTATCTGAGATAATCTTCTTGGAAAATCCACGCAATCTCCAAATCTCCTTAATGAAAACTTGAGCCACATCAGTTGCTGAATTTGTAGAGTCAACTACTACAAAGTGTGCCACATTGCTCAACTTATCAACCACAACATGTTGTTTTGGAGTTCTTGGAAACCATGTATTAAAGTCCATAGAAGTCACTTCCCACTTCAATTCTAGAATTGAAATAGGCTACAATAAGCTAGCTGGGTGGTTTCACTCAAATTTCACCTGTTCACACTTTATGCATTTGGAAATGAAATCACCCACCTCTCCTTTCAAATCAAACCAAAAATTAAATTTCTCAATTACTATTAGTCTTTTGATATCTTGGATGACTAGAATATGACTTTCCATGAAAATATTTTAATATGTGTTCCTTCAATTCACCACTGTTGGGCAGATAAATTCTATTTTTGAATTTAATCAACCCATTTTCTATAAGGCTACACTCCTAACTTTCTTTGCCTTCAAAACCCTGCTACAATTTATGTTTTAGCTATTTATATTTCTCATCTTGTTTCCTTCCAATCTTAATTTTTTCTTCAAAGTAGATTCCATAGGAACTTATGACTGATACATGATTCATTTGTAACCTTCGACTGGGTGCATAAACCAATTGTTTTTCCTTTCCTTTATTGTATCTAATCTTGAAATTGAACTCATTGAGTGTGGAAATCCATCTAGGCCGCCTGAAATTTAATTTAGGCTAATCGAACAGGTACTTTAGCCCCCCCATGGTCACTAATTAAAATTAATCTTTTTCCGAGGAGGTAATTCCTCCACATTTTTTGTGTGTGGATAATGGCAGCTAACTCCAAGTCATGGGTTACATAGTTGTGCTCATACTCATTTAGCATTTGAGATTCATAATAGACCACTTGACATTCTTGCATTAAGACTTCATTGTGTCCCTCCTTACAGGAATTTGTGTAAACCACAAATTATTTATTAAGGTCTACTATTCTTAGCACTAGAGCATTGGTCAACAACTACTTCAATTGTTTGAAGCTTGTTGCATAATCAACTATCCATTTGAAATTATTTCCCTTCTTTTGAAACACTGTGACTAGATAACTAATCTTGGAGAAATTTCTAATGAATCTTCTATAGTAGTGTTCCATCCCAATGAAGGACCTAGTTTCAACCGCATTATTTGGTTTTGGCCATTCCATGATGGCCTTAACCTTCTTTGGATCAACAACTACCACCTAATTTGAGATAATGTGTCCTAAATAATGGATTTGTGATTGGAAGAAGTCACGTTTACCAAGATTTACATAAAGCTTATGCTCTCCTAGCAGCTATAGCATTGTGACTAAATTATCTTCATTCTCCTCCTTGGTATTTAAATGGACTAAAATGTCAATAGAAAAAAACACTAGAAATTTTTCCAGGCAAGGGACTACCATGTTTTTCATCAAACATATAAATGTTGTAGATCTGCTCATTAGCCTAAACGATACTACCACAAACACATAATGCTCGTAGCTCATTCAGAACGTGGTCCTGTGAATATACTTATCATTAATGCATACTTGAACATATCATAGTCTTAAATCAAGCTTGGACAACACTTTCCCCCCCATATTTTATCACATAGGTCATCATATCATAGCAAGGGAGCCCTATTCTTAATGGTATCCTTATTCAGTTGCTTGTAATTGATGCACAAGTTGAGTGTGCCATCCTTTCTCTTCATGAATAAGACTGGTGCTCCCTATGGTGACACACTTGGCCTTAGGTAACCTTTGTCCAACATCTCATTGAGCTGCAACTTCAACTTAATTACTTCAGGTGTACTCATTCTATATGGGGCCTTGCATGTTGGATCTAGCCCTAGTTCTAATTCTATGGACAAATACACTTCCTTATATGGAGGTAATTCAAGTATCTCTTATAAAAATACATCATCATATCTTTCTAGAACTGGTTGTTCTAACCAATTATTGTCACTTTTACTTTCAAATTTGTTGTTTATTTGCATAGAAAATAACTTACATCCCTTTCAACAAATTCATTTGGTTTTCATTGTTGTCACCAAGCGCATTGACATGGGATTTAGTTTTCCTTGCAACCGTATCATTAAGGAATTTGATTGATTTATCAAAACAATCAGTCTTGGTTGTGTGCTAGGCCAACCAATCCATTCTTAGAAGAGTGTCATACGTCCCTAATGGAAATAAATTAAAATAATCTATTTTTGTCTAGTCCTTCAAGATGAAGGGACATGATTTAATAACATATTTGACTCTTCTTTTTGTCCCAGTGACTAGCTCAACCAACTATGTCTCCCTTCGTGATTCCTTACCCAAACTACATTTTTCGCAATTGTTGGACTGATATAACTATGATCGGAACCAGTTTCAATTAAAATCAAAATATTTTAATCATAGAGCACACCTTCCATCTCTATAATTGATGCCTAGTGGTCTGCTTAGAGATTATCCACTGTTGCATAAATTCTTGGTATATTCTAAGCCATGTCTTTGACTGTCTTGGCCCCATGTGCATTGTACAAGCTCAAACTCATATTCTTGTGCTATGGGAAATCCTTTCTTAGGTGATTCTCCTTTATTTGACCTCGTGTCCCACAGTCTAAGCGAATCGACTTTTATTGGCAGTGCTATACCTCTGTTGATTCTCTTGATTGACTGATGTCATCCTCACTCCTTTTATTGCTTTAGTCCTGTTGGAATTATGATTACTTCTGGGGAAGTTGAATTATTTGTAATGACAATTCCACACTTTACAATCCTTTCTCCAAATATTAATCCATTGATTACTTAGAAAAATAGGCAATATATTTGAACATGCAATTTCAACTAGATTCAACACAAGAGAGTCATAACATATGAAATAAGCATGCACAATGAGACACAAATAATCAAATCACATAGGAAGAGGGAATCTCTAGCGGAAAACCCCCTCTAGGTCAAAAACCACCCTTGATGTTGCTGCACTCCTCAATAAATTTTATTAGCTGTCAAGAAAATCAATACATAGAGAGTACAATATGGAAACTATCTGAAAGTTACTATGATATCCATCTATGACTCTACATACACCCTTCTAATCAACAATCCATTCCCAACACTCATTGAACTTATGAAAAAGTATGTTCTCAATACTTTTTTTGCTAGAGAACCCACCCCACTTCTCTATGAGGTTCACCTTTCATGCATTTTCAAACTAGAACAATTGAGTTGCTCAAACATGAACATCACAATAAAATATCTTCATAGCACAAAAACATCAATCTCTGAATCAAACTCAAATCATACTCCTCTCTTACATTCATAAATCATTCTCAACTCACATAACCTCAATACATTTTCTGCAAGCAAACTAGATGCAAAAACTCAAAAATGAAATACATATCTGAAAACATGAGACACTACTACAACCAATCTATCATAATCATATAATCTCAAACAATACTTCTGCCCCTACAATCACAAATGCATTAGCAAAATCCTTTTTAGACCTGACACGTGTCTTCTACATAATAATAGTCTTCATCCATGCATACTTTGGTATTTGCTACAAATATACCTCAATGCACACTCTACTTTATAAAATTCACACTCCACACCCATGTCTCTCCAAAACACTATGACAATTTTCTCACACAAGAGAACCACCCAAATGATAAACCTTTATCGATGTATTTGTAGTTTCTAAAGATGATCAAATCAATTAATTGCAATCCTATCGGGGATCTCTTTTCATATGTTGGAAGTGGTTTGGTTCAATACTTCTTGACTCAAGCTATCCACTAACTTAATTTACTAATGAATATTCTCTTTTAACCATCATCTAGAAGCAAAATAACCTTTTTCTGACCTTTACATGAAGAGTCCCAAACAAGACACGCTGAAAAAACAAATAAACACCTAATGAGTGTGAGGAATGTGGAGAAATTCCCATGAGAAACCTAATTCACTCCCACAACACAGGATCCATCCAACCAGAACTCCTTAGTCACTCCCACATACCTGCATGCCAACCATTGGATCTTTTCATCCACTCCTAGAGGCTTGGCTCATATGACTGTGGTAGAGGATGAGTGAAAGAAACCTTCCTTTGCTCATAACTTGCTCAAACTTGTTCCACTAGTTGATCATCATTAGTAAGTCCTCAAGAATCTATTGTAGCCTCTGTAACACTAGAGAAATCCACTATAGCAACTCCATCACCATAAAAAATTCAAACTAGGTTGACTTGAATTCCATCCATCAGCTACACTGACACTTAAGCCATTAAACTGCTCCACAATTATGCCAACACTTGCATAATCTTTAAATAATCAATGATAGGACCTACAAGACCCTACAACTAATAATAATACCAAGACCATCCACGCACACATAAACACATAAAAACATTAATTGACAGTCTCCAACATTGTCAACTAGGTTTAATAGTGGAATAATCCTGCCAAGGCATGAACATACAAGAAATATATCTACACCAACATTTGTAACCACAAAACTAAGGTCTGAAACCAATATGCATACCATCATATGATATCAACATCTCATGCCATCAAGTTGAAATCAATTCCAATCATCAAATCTACATCACAACTTCAATTCCACATCACAACATCAATGCCAACAATCTCCCCGTTTGGCATTGATGGCAACCCTAGCAGAACAATCAAAACAACCTCTGAAAAACTGAAATCCTCATCTTCTCCCCCTTTGACATCAATGAAAAAGGGATAAAAATCAAACCATAAACACCCTAGTGAACAACCAAAGGCAACATAGCAGATCAATCAACAAACACTCTCACTCCTTTAGGAGTGCGTGACAAAGGGCAACATCAAGCACTCATTTTCTCTTGAAGCAGCAACAAAAATGTCAAGGAACGACACCATCTATATCAACAACGATTTCAAGGCTCAAATAGAAATAAGATACTGTGGCTCTCAGTAGCAACAACAGTATAAACATAAAAAAAAAAACACATCATAAGCAGGAACACATCATAAGTAGCAATGACAACAATCATCACTCAGCTCAACATCACTAACTACAGTTTCCTCACTCTCAACTAAGGTAGTGATAACATGAGCATCAAAAAAATAAACACTATCTCCATCAACATCACTAGTAGCAACAACAAAATAATTAATCACCATCATAAACAAGGACAACACTACACTCATCAGTAATAACATAGTGCAAACACTAGAAACACCATCCTCCCATGAAACAACATATCATAACCTACAACAATAGAAGCAAGGCATGTGATGACCATCATTACCAACATAGTGTGAGAAGTAACACATTATTTCCTCCATATGACAAGTAAGAGGCTACTCCAAACCAAGGACTATGGCTTAGAAATATTGCAATGAAAGTACAAGGCTTCATAATCCTACTACATGGCTATAAGAATAATAGACTGTGATTGTACAATGCCTCATCAAATCTGAAACATGACTCCTCACATATATATAAACATCGCTCGTATGACTCTACCAATGACCTAAGAGTGATACATTATGTTACATGGCTACACAATAATTCTAAAAGCCCACACATGACTGCAAAAAACAGCATATACTAGCTGATATAAGGCTGAAATAAATCTCATGATCCCGTCTCCAAAGAAAATCTTGACTCATGACAATACATACAATCCATTCCATGGATCACTCAATCAACATAATGAAGATAAGTAATGACAATACAAGGGTTTGATCCATGATAAAAAATGAATAATTGCATGCCAAAAGGAGTGTGCACAACTCTCTCCAAATATTTTCCAGAACATGTTCTAAACTAGAAATCTTCAATACCAATAGTTGGCAGCCGCAAAATCACATCTCTATGAATGAGCTATAGCAACAACTATCCATTAACATGTAGCAATAAGTAACGAAACGCTATTAGCCATCCATATGAATAAATCAACGCTATAACCTCCAGCTGAATAGCAAGTGACAACATGCCTCTAATCATTAGGGAACTATCATATGTATGCCATCAACATAACCTTGCTTTTTTCGGCACGAACAACACACATAGATCAAGATAAATAATCTAATTTGAAAATAATAATGTCATAGCAACAAATGCAAGTAACCCACAAATACAATCAATAGTAGAAAACATGCAACCATGCTTTTGTAGCACAACCTCTAGGCATAATATGGCCATCAAAAAAGTAAGAAATATATAATACAAACTTCACCCACTCTCTCTAGATATCGTATGTGCACCAGTAAGCACAATCCTTATCATCATTAAAAAATATATGTGATAGTCTTTAAGGTGAGATCCTTATGACAAAATGATATGAAAATAGGATGCATGGCCTCATGATATTGCAATGTCATATATGTGACTCGTGTGAATACACTTGAAATAGACTCTCAACCATGCTACAATTGTACTGAATGATGTAACAATTTTCTTCAAACAACTCACAAAAATCGACCAACAAATTCGTAATACACATGCATGTATCAATGACCCTTACTCATGTGAAAAATTACTCTTTAATGTAGTACAAGAGTGAGGGTTTCAATGGGACTGACATCATTCTCACAAAATATCACCAAACTTCCCATGGAAGACATAGAATCCTACATGGCATAAGTGTTATATATGTAAATCATAAAGCCAAATCAAACTCCCCCTAAGTACATGCCATCTTTCCATCAACAACAATTGCTTTCTTGAAGAACTACCACTAGACTCATGTGCTCTCCTTCTATTCCTGAAAACAATCTTGTAGACCTTAAATGAATAAATCCATGAGTATGAAATTTCCTCCTTTTAATCACATGCACCTATCAAGTTTGGCTTCTCTTGAATCCATCTCCTATTATGCACAATAGAAATATCTACTCCCCCTTAGTAGAATATCCCTTTACAAAACAAAGCATTATTCCTTGATGTCATTTGAAGAGCTAGTTCTTTGCAACTCATCTTTTCTCCTCCATAACTTCTTTGTCTTCAATGGTGGGCTTTCTCTTTTTGTTGGCTTGATCCTGTGATGTATGCGAGCTAAAGATTTGTGGCCATATTTTCCACACTTGAAAAAATGATTATCCAACAAACTTCATTTTCTTGAAAAAAAATAACATTCTCTAACACGATGACCAAATTGATTGCAAGAAAATAATACCCATAAAATAAATTTGGATACCTTATTCTTTGATTTTCTAGATGATGAACACATGGTTGCTTCCTTGTCTTCATAAATTTCTACATGTTGTGATTATGATCTTCTTTTCTTTGCTTCTACTGATAATGCTACTTCCTGTATCCATGATTGACTTTATAGGTGATGGACTTGTGATTGTCTACTACTTGGTTGTTCTCCACTTTCTCTTTTTCTTTCATGAGGCATGATTCTTCTTCAAAGCCCAATATATTTTTAATAAGTGAATATCTTTGACTAATGAGGATTTCATCCAAAATTTTGGTGCTTTTCTCCATGTTTTGATACTTAGGTAGCCGATTATTTTCCTTTTCAAGCTCACACCTCAAAGAGGCTATTTCCTTTTATAGTCTTTCACAATAGGCTTCCTAGTTTTGCAGCTAATTTGAAAAATTCTCATTTGCCTTGATAATTTCCTCATGCTGGATTTTCACATCAATGATTTGCATGTCGTTACTCTCATAGCTACTCTCACTATCTTCCTGAGATAAACTTGAATATGCTACTACTATGATTGTAGAGTCATTTTAATCATTCTCTTTCTCTTCAAGAATGAAATGGGGGTTTTAAATAATTTCATAATCTTGAATCCTATCTCTTCCATACAAAATATGTAGTGTGTCCATAATTTATTTTGTAGTCATGCAGTGTCTTAGTTTTTCTACATCATGATTTGACATTCCTTTCAAAATGATCTTCTTGGCTTCCTCATTAAACTCATAATGTGTACCATATTCAATTGAAAGAAAAATATCCACATCAATAGTTAAAAGAAATGCTTCAAATTTTACCTTCCAAAGAATATAATATAATCCATGTAGAAAAGGAACTCCATGTGCTGCAAATATTTCTTGGTTACCTATGATCTAGCTTCCAACATTGAAGCTACACTAGAAGGAAATGTGCTTTGATACCAATTGTTGGAACCGGGATTACTACTAGGTGGGGTGGGTGTGAATCATTATTGAATAAACCTTCCACAATTGACAATTCTTTATCCAAGATATTAATCCATTCATTACTTAAACAGATAAGGAATATATATGAACATGCAATTTCAACTAGATTCAACACATGAGAGCGATAACATATGAAATAAGGATGCACAATGACACACAAATCACCACATCAGATAGGAACACATGATATATGGTGGAAAACCCCCTCTGAGTCAAAAACCACCCTTGCTGTGGAAGCGTTGCTCAATAAATTTTATTATCTGTCAGGAAAATCATTACATATAGAGTACAATATGGAAACTATCTGAAAAACTATGCTATCCATCTACTACTCTACAAAAACCAATCTAATTAACAAGCCTTTCCCAACAACCATTGGACTTATGAATAAATATATTCTCAATACTTGTTTTTCTTGAGCACCTACCCCACTTCTCTATGTGGTTCACCTTTCATGCATTTTCAAGATGGAACACTTGAGTTGTTGAAACATGACAGCACAACAACAATATCTTCATAGCAGAAAAACCTGAATCATTGAATCAAACTCAAATCATTCTCCTCTCTCATATTCATACATCATTCTTAGCTCACATAGCCTCAATACATTTTATGCAACCAAAATAGATGCAGAAACTCAACAATGAAATACATAATTGTTATATGAAAACATGAGACACTACTACAACCAATCTAACACCATCATAGAAATTCAAACAATAATTTCCCTCTGCAATAAAAAAATGCATTAGCAAAATCGTTTGTAACCCTGTTGTATTTCTATATTTGGTACAACTATACCTCCATGAACACTATGCTTAAGAAAATTTGTACTCCTCGCCAATGGCTCTCCAAAACACTATGACAATTTTCTCACACAAGAGAACCAACCAAATGAGTAACCTTTATCCACATATTTGTAGTTTTTGAAGAAGATTAAATCAATTAATTCCAATTCTGTAGGGGAGCTCTTTTCATTCACTGGAAGTGATTTGGTTCAATGTTTTTTGATTAAATCTAGCCACTAACTTAATTTACTAATGAATATTATTTTTTAACCATCATCTAGAAGCACAATAACTTTTTTCTGACCTTTACATGAAGAGTCTCGAACAAGACACGTTGGAAAAACAAATAAACACTTAATGAGCACGAGGAATGTGGAGAAATTCCCATAAGAAATATAATTTCCTTCCAAAACACAAGATCCATGCAACTGGAACTCCCCAGATACTCCCACAGGCTTGCATGCGAGCCACTAGATCTTTTCAGACACTCCCACATGTTTGGCTCCATATGACTATGGCATAGGATGAGTGAAAGAAACTTTCCTTTACTCAAAAATTGATCAAACTTGCTCCATTGGTTGATCATCATCAGTAAGTTCCCAAGAAGCCACTGTAGCCTCTTTAACACTATATAAATCCACTATAGCAACTCCATCACCATCACAAGTCAAACTAGGTTGACTTGAATGTCATCCATCAGCCACACTAACACTTAAGGCATCAAAATTCTCCACAACTATGCCAACACATGCATACCATTCAAATCATCAATGGTAGGACTTGCAATACCCTGCAACTGATCATACTAGCCAAGACCATCCACACACACATAAAAACATGACTTGATGGTCTCCAACACTGTCAACTAGGTGTGGCAGCTTCATAATCTTGCCAAGGCATCAACATACAAGACAAATACCTACACCAACATATGTAACCACTAAACTAATGTCTGCAACCAATATATAAACCATCATATGATATCAAAAACTCATGCCATTAGGTTGACATCAATACCACATCACACCATCAATGCCAACACTTCCCTCGTCCTTTAATTTTAATGTTTCCTTTTGATTTCTAATTAGTGTTAATATCTGGCTAATGGCTAGATTTATCATAGAAATGCTTTAATTTTGTGATCATGTCCTGAAGAGTTTGTTTCTTGTAAAACTCGGTTCAATCCTTCAATGGTAGTCCACTGATAAATATTTGCAATTTTTCTTTTTCCTCTATAAGCTAAGATATGTACCACAACATCTCAAAGAATTTAGTACCATACTCTTCATTAGGCATCTTCCCATTTTGAGCTCATAGAAATCCTTCACCTTGCTATCAAAATACCTTCCAAATAGTTATTTGTCTCTAAAGTCCTCCTCAAATTATTTCCATGAGAACTCCTCTTCTTTTAAACCCTGTACATTCTTTAAATCCTCCCAGTTGATATATCATTTCCTTTATGGCTAAAAGTGGCCACCTTTTCTTTCATATTCTGAGCATAGTTATGAAATCTGAAGAAATATTTCATCCCCAACAACTATGCTTCGACATTTTCTTGTTTATTTACCTCACAATCAAATGTACTAGGCTTGGCCTTCTTAAACTCCTCTGGTACATATTCTCTTTCCCTCCTCCCTTCATGGTGATGATGATGGAAATGATGATGTCACCTTCTATGAGTGTTTTCATATTGTTGCTCATGGGTTCTTGCCTTCTTTTAAGGAGTATATGGTAGATTGCCTCATTCCACAATGTCTTCACTTGACGAACTATGCCTCTTTCTAGATATAGCCTCATCTGCTCCATTCATTCTTTGTTCTTGTTCCATGAGGTATTTTATGTCTCTCTGACTAGCTCCCAAATCATGTTGTCCTTTCCATTCCAATTATGGAAGGATATGTAACATGACAACATTCACCTCTTCTTGTCTTTCATTTTCATTGAAAAACCACTCTTGTTCCTTAATAGGACTCTCATTATTAGCGTTACAACTCCTTATTTCATCTCTCAAGCTCCTAAATGTATTAATCAAATTAGGAGAACGTTGATGCTAAATTCGGTCCTCTCTAAAAACTTGGCTACCTCTAGGGATTCTGTCTCATTGGCCTTTATCATATTTCTATTATATTGACCTAATCCTTTAGATATATTTAACACTATCCCTAGTCGTACAAAAAATTGTATCGGTAAAATAAATTTAAAAACTTCAATCATGAAAAATAACATTAATGATATTTTGTGGCATTATTTAGATAATGCCTCATATCCATAGGAGTGTGTGGTATTATTATTATTTTATTCTTGTAATGTTATTAATCACTTATAAATAAACATACATAAATTATTAATAACACTAACTAAAATCTCATAATAATATACACTACTAAAACATTATTAATAATCATAATTGTAACTAAACTTGACTAGCAAAATAAATAATCACAAAGTAATAACCTTTTTTTACAAGAGTTGACTTCATTATTGAATTCATATATATATATATATATATAACATTCGCCTATTCATAAAACAGTTAATATCAAAATCCCACTGGTATAATTAAGAACTAAAAATTTTCACTTTCTACCCTCTATCAAAATTATTTACTTCATAAAAATTAAATAAATCACTGCATAGAAATTTGATCACTGCATAGAAATTTTATCAAAATATTTTCCATGCACTATTATAAATTCCATTGCTATGCCTTAAGACCCTATTCCCAAAGGCTACGTAACTAATATTTCCAATTTCGATTAAAATTATTAATTTCACAAACATTTCATTAAAAACTGATAAAATATTATTACGTGAACAACCTCGCAATTC
The DNA here is from genome assembly GCA_000404065.3 of Pinus taeda. Taxonomy (NCBI): domain Eukaryota; kingdom Viridiplantae; phylum Streptophyta; class Pinopsida; order Pinales; family Pinaceae; genus Pinus; species Pinus taeda. The sequence goes on along the minus strand of APFE030704953.1, from coordinate 41,668 downwards.
AATTCAAGATTCATGTGAATCATAATGAAAACTAAAATTTAAAATATTTTTCCCAAAAAAAAAAAAATAAACACACATCGAACCCTATTTATATGAAGCATGAAATATTTGACTCACATTAAAAAGCTTGCCTAGAAAATGTGGATCTTTTCTCCGCCCGAAAACTAAAGTGAGCTATTATTTTCCCTGAATTTCATTTTCATTTACAACTAGTTTATTAAACTATGATTCATTTCCCCTAGTTTTATTTTAGATTTAGGCTACGATTCGTCTTCTTATGTATAATATTTTTTTTCCCGTATAAAGAATATTCTATTAAAAGATAAAAATAAAAAATATTTACAAAGAGGTTTAAATCTCTGAGGGGACTGTAGCTTGCTCTCTACCAAAAAGACTCTTGCAGGTAGCACTTTCTTTTACAAAAATGAGAATCGTAGAAGTGAGAAATATGGTAAGCTTGAGAGACCCAAAACTAAACTGAGGTATGTGAAATCGAAGCTTCAGAGGAAGCTGATCATTTACAAAAATGCTGTCCTTTACAATCGCCATTACAAAAAGATTGGAAACCGAAATTATGTCCTGTAGTAATGCATGCTGATATGAAAGGAAGCCATGCACAATGGGAATTTCACACAAATACCAGAAATCAGAAGATAACTTGTTGTCATGACGCTAGAGCCAGTAGTGATTAAACCTGAGGAGGAGACCCTGTCACGTTCTTGTTTCCCTGCGTGGGGGAGCTAACCCAGGTTACCATCACATTGTCTTCAGCTTCCATCATACTCACACCTGCAGACCTCGAGCCCAATGATCCATAAATGCCTGTAGATCACATACCACGAACTGCCCTAGCCAACTCAGTAGAATGACAGCTGCCCAAGTCGCAAGCAATGCCATTAACACGTTATTAATGCACCCGCATCTAGGTCTTGCTATGTACAATATTATCTCATCTGAGTAAATATATTTTACATATTTACTAGGGTTTACATTTTCAAACCAGCTCCTCCACGATCATTTATATAATTATCAACTATTAAAAGGATATAAAGTTTTGGGTCATTTGCAATTTTTGTTTCAATATTTACCAGCAGAAGAAATCATTTTATATATGAAAAACTAGTAATGTATATGGTATCCTATTGTGATTGATATTTCATTTGTTGCCTAAAAATTAATTTCATGTTAAATGTTATTCATACTCGATTTATATGAAAAATGTAATATGTGAATCATATTAAAAAATTGATGGCATTAAAATATCTATTAATCCATATTGCATTAAACAAAGGATTACATTGAAATTTTTTATCAAGCCATCGAGCTAAAATAATGTGAGAGGCCCCCACGGACAAGTGTGAATGTCGTCGGATTAGAGGAGGAGGTTTAAATACCCAACAACTCTCCACCCAATATGAAATATGGGCCATTCAAAAAAAGTAATGCTAATTGTTGGATTCCATCTAGTCATAGGAGGATCGTTAACCACCTTCAAATATCCACCTAATATGAAATGAGAACCATTGCCTTAAAAGAACATCAACTTCTAGATTCCATCGAGCTTGCATGTTGGTTGGAAATTTTGGAGCCTTCCACTGATGACTAACATAAATATAATTTATTTCACCAAAAAAAAATATTTAACCTCGCAAAAGGTTTATTAAATTGTGTAAAGGTTTTGGGTTGAGAATTTATTTAAATTACATTTATTTGCATAAATCTACCAGTGTGAAATATGTTTTATAATCCAGGATTTCCATTAATGGGGTTTACTATAGGTGGAATTAAGAGAGGAATGAAATCAGTTGTCAAGGAATTAGGTTTGTAAAAGTTGTTTTTCAACCAAATAGTTTCATATTAATGTTTAGGAAAGTTATTAATGCAGTAAGCATGGGTAATAAAGAAATAATTATTGCAAGTTTCTGATTTATTAAAAGACTAATCCTCGTTTGTGTGTTGTAAGAAATTAACCGCATAAATTGCAAATTTTGGAAAACATGATTCGATGGAAAATTATATATTAATCCGAGGAAACAATTTCACCCATTAAAAATCTAAGAATCTATGACATTTTCGAGACTAAGTCAAAGGGAACAAGATTAAAGTTTTGACGTTGTATGAAAAAAGGTGAAATACATTTTAAGAATAGATATTTTTTATTTTCTTGAAATTGTACAGTTAAGCGATAATTATACAAACAATTATAAAGTTGTTGGTATATAAAGACCCATGAATTCATTTGAAGGGGGGTGCAGGGTGGCTTAGGGAGAAAAATCTTAAGTTTTAGAGGCCTGACTACACTTAATGTACATTCCCAATCATGATATTTTGTAATCTTTGATTATGCAATTTGAATATAATATTTATACCGTTTTCTTTCATTTCTAGTTTTTGAATATATGATGCTTTACATTCATGGTTAAATGATTGACTTGATTGATTTTTTAAATCACTTCTTATTATTTGATCTTATCTCCTCTCAGATATAGATATTATCGTGGGTCGAAAAATTGAAGTATTTACTTGATCTGTTATTTATATGAACTCAAAATGCATGACATTGTCGGTTTTATTACATCAATTCATGCAAATAGCAATTACATCAGTTATATGTTTTCATTGTTTTTTATTATTAATTTTTCGATTATTTCATATGCTGACATTTTGATACATGTTAATGGGATAAGTATTGACTTGATCAAGGTTGTCTTGTTGTAGCCAAGAGAGAATTGGTTTATCATCTAATATACATGCTATTAGTAGATAATCCTATTCTTAACACTTGTATTTTTCATAGTGAATAAGGAGTGATAATACATGATATTATATTGTATCATGCTTTCCACTATGATAAGTTACCAGTAACAAGTGATATAAGCATAAATAACCCTTAATTATCTTACTTTTATATTTGATCATATCATTTCTTTCATTTTAACTTTTATGCAATATTTTTTTCTTATTCGTAATTAAGGTTTCAGTTTGATGTCTTTGACTACATATTGTATGTAAGAATCTTCCACCTAAAGATTCACATTTTACACTCCTTTTTATTATATATGTGATTTGGTCATATATATTTTCGTATGAGAATATATTTTATAATTTCATATAGGAAATAGAACCCGAGGAAAAGGGAGACTAACCCTTTTAGCCTAAAGTGGGAGGGCTTTAAATTTTCAGTGAATTTATTTTTGAATTGTTCCCTAGTCATCAAAACAATTTGAGAAACAACATTCTTTTGGCATCATTGACGAGGAAAGATGTGTCTATATTTGTTTTTCCTACTATCTGAATAATGGTTAGGTGTGTGACCCATTGGTGAATAAGGTTATAATGACATGCACCTTAAAGGATTCCGAGTAAATATTTCTTCCTTCAACTTTTCACCTCGTGACACTTTAGTTATTTGTTATGCAACCAAGTAACAAATTAGAAGAAAAGGCAAATCAACGACTTCAAAATTATCCTCTTCTAGGGGGAACCTCCTTTACATTACATAAAAGAAGAATTCCTGGATGATACAAATGGAAAGACCTCCTTTTTATATAGGAGTCAAAGGGGTCACAATATAATCAGAGCCTACATAACAATAATAATAGCGAGTTACACTAGCAATAACAATAAGCGGGCTACACTAGTATTATAGGTACCTAATATGCCCCTCTTCTTCAAAAAAATGTTGTCGTCAATGTTTGAATAGTTCTGGATGCTTCTATATAAAATTATCATCCTCCCATGTGGAATCCTCAGTAGGTAACTTATTCCACTTAATGAGATACTTTGAAATCGGTCGATTCCGTAGTTGTCGAGCTCTTGTTTTATTGAATGCTTTAGGCTCAAATGTGATCTTTCCTTCTTCGTCAAGTTCCAACAAAACTGTTTGAACTAGAATATTTTCACTAATAACCTTCTTTAAGCATGAAACATGGAAAACTGGGTGTACTCAGCAAGATGCAGTCAACTTTGTTTTGTATGCCATAGTACCAATATTTTGTAACACCTTGTAAGAACCATAGTACTTGGGTGATAATTTATTATCCTTCTTAGCTTGCTTGAGAGACATTTTTTTGTATGGTTGTAGCCATAAAAATACCCAATCACCTACATTAAAACATCTTTCACTGCGATGTTGATCTTCCTATTCTTTCATTCGATTTTGAGCCAGAGTGAGGTTATCCTTTAAAAGTTGGAGAAATTATTGTTGATCTTCAATGTGATCTTCCATTGCTTAAACCTTAGAATTTTTCATTAAAGATGATGTGATGGATGTTGGATGATATCCATAAAGTGCCATAAATGGGGTAATTATTGCTATAGTGTGGAAGGAAGTATTATGCCACCATTCAGCTAGAGGTAACCACTTCACCCATTGTGTTTTTTTATACGATAAAAAGCAACGAATATATCCTTCCAAACATTTGTTCATTATCTCAGTGTTACCATCATATTGAGGATGATAACATGAGCTATGATATAATTGATTGCCAGTACAAGAAAATAATTTTGTCTATTTTTTTTTTTAGTGAAAATGGGATCGTTTGTCACTTACTATAATATTTGGGTTTCCATGAAGCTTTTTAATTGTTCCCATAAATGGAGTAGCAGTTTTACTAACTTTAAAAGGATGAGAAAATGCACAAAAGTGTACATAATTAGTAAATATATTAACTACCACCATGATGAGATTCTTTCCTTCAGAATTGGGTAAACCTATGATAAAATCCATTGAGACGTCCTCACAATGCTGACATGGAATGACTCAAGGTTGTAACAAACCTGGGGTCTTAATTGTCTCAACATTATTGTGTTGGAAAACCAAGCATTCTGCAACAAATTTCTAAATATCAAATTTAAGGCCATCCCAAAAAAATTCATTCTTGACCCTATGGTAACTTTTTAAAAATCCTGAGTGCCCTCCCAAGGGAGAGTTTTTCAATTCCAAAATAGTCGTTTATTTGAGTTGGGAATTCTTACAAAGATATAAGCGATCTTTGTACCATAATGAAACATTTTTCTAGCTAAATGTATCAGATGTACTCGGATCTTGTTGCAACCTTTGAATGATTTTCCACACCTCTTAATCATTGTTCCATTCATCCCTTTCTTTAGTTATCCACTGAAATTGGATAATAGAAATGGCATAAAGAAATGCTTCCACAACATCATCCTTCCTTGAGAGTGCATCTGCAACAACATTTTGCTTCCCTTTTTCGTAGATGATTTCAAAGTCATAAACCAAAATCTTTGTCACCCATTTTTTCTTCTCTTCTGAAGATAATCTTTGTTCCAAAATATATTTAAGACTATCATGATCTGTTTTTACCTTGAAGTGTCTTCCCATTAGGTAAGGTCACCATTTCTTTAGTGCATGCAAAATTGCCAAAATTTCCTTCTCATAAATAGGTTTGTGTAAATACTTTCCTTTGATTGGACAACTTTAAAAAGAAATAGGTCTTCCTTATTGCATTAAAACAACACCAATTCCATTTTGTTGAGGCATCACATTATGTTATCACTTTGTAATTCGACTAGGTTGTGGAGAGAAACCCAGAGGTAACCACAAAACCACTTGCAAAGCTGGGATCTAGCCCTTTGAGCTTCAGAGAGGGATCTCACTTTCTGATTTATATTTCTATCTTAAGATATTAGGCTAGTTATTGAGTTCCGAGCTTGGTTTTTCAAATATTTAGTTTAAAATCGCAAGGAAAGTCCATTGCGAATGGAGTCATGAATCTTTGGGTCGTCAAACACAAAAATCACAAAGCAGTTGTAACAAAGAAGGACAGGAAAGCTTTTGGATCTTTTAATGTATTTGCGGAGTGTATAGGATGAATATGACTTAAATTATTTTTAGTATAGAGCATGCTGGGGTGAATTTTATATTTAACATCAAAATGAAAACATTGATATTGTTTACAAGCCAAAGCAGAGTACACTTAAGAAAATCTAGTCCTTTATCTTCTTGAAACAATAAAGATAGAAAACATATGGAAAACTAAGAAAATAACATTTTCACATGAGAAAGTACATCACCAATTGATTGACATGGGAATCTTGGAAGAAAAATCTATGTATTATTGTAAATTGATCACTTTAGTACAATATACAACTTATATAAAAATATAGCTCATTTCTCCATACAAATTCCAACCATTGTTAACCCTTATTACAATATCCTTATAGAATTTATGCTAAAACTACTTTTGGATTCCAAAAAGGAATTCATTACAATAAATATTCTAACAAAATTACATATTTCTCTAAAACAAAACTAAAAAATAGAAGCCTTGGACAAATTCAGTTGTCTGTTGAAATTTTTGACGGAATGTGTTGCCAATTGTGCTTCTTTTCCGCTCCTTGCTTCTGCTTTTGTGAAAAAAATGTAGGTCTTCGGTTTATACTTCTTGATCAACTCCAATAGTTGGTCCCACCTTTCTTAATGTGGGATTGAAAAATCACCATGCTCCTAAATTTTTCACCCACTTCAGTGTAAATATGAAAATTTGGACTATTTATAAACAAATGATGAATTTTGTGTTGTATATTCAAATCATGGTGTAGGCCTTGTAGGAAATCTTCTCCACTAATGATTCCTTTTTATTTTTCAAACTTGATGTATTTGCAGCAATGTTGCACAATTGTTCTTGATAAGTCTCTAATGGAATCAATTTTCCATTAGAGTTTCTAAGCTATGGAAGTCTCTTTTCCTGCAATGTAGAAAACGTTTTATTGAATCACTTTACCTATAGGTCCAACTCTTTGTATTTATTTTCCAACTGCACCATCAGATTCTTTTTAGTCAAAACTATTTTGACATCCATCACTGATTGAGGTTCTCCTATCCTTCTCTAATTTTAGAGTTTATCATCTTGATAATTTTGTGTGCTTCTTCTGGGCTATGCTCAATATCCGCTCTTGTTTTCTCTATTGCTGCATTCACTCTTCATATCAATTCCTCCCATTCAAAGATGATTTGAATGGAAGGCCATAAATCTGTAATATTAGCATTGATGTTATGCCAAATGCCTCTCTTTGCTTCTCCTAACATTTGAAGAATGATGGATTGGTCCTCATACTTTTGAATTTGCTAAATAAGTTTGAAGTTCTTCTTCACTTATGCCAAATATGCATTCTCTTCCTTTATTTTTCTTTCCTCCATTTTGGTGAGAGCTATTGTCAGTTTCTCTACTTCATTATTTATCAATGATAATTCCCCCAAAGCTTGTGTTAGTGCTTATGAGGAGTCTGAAACTGATATTTGTGATAGGGGCTAGATTATAGTTTATGTTGTTGATGTTCCTACTGATGTACCTATTGTTGTACCTTCTGCTTCATCATTTGCTTCCCATTTTTCCTTTTCCTTTAGCAGTGTTTCCATGCCTTGTTCTATTTTTTGTATTTGAGAATTTTTCTTCACAACTAAAGTAAACAAATTTTCTTTCTCCATCTCCAAACTTGGGACTTCTTTGGTCTGGGGGTGTTCTGTAGTTGGAGTTTGAGTTGTTCTATAAGAGCCTGGATGTTAGCATTCTTGCTTTTTATCACTTCATATGTTGTGTTGACATCACTAACGTCATATCCTAGTTTAATAACTAATTCTTCGAACATTCTGATTTTGGTATCTTTAGCTATAGAGGACATCCTCTCAATCTTGATATGTGAGCGATCATTGTTCAATGAAGACTACAATTTTGAAGTAAACATGACAAAGATGGCCAAAGTAGAATAAATGATTTCTCCTGCCTAGTAATGTAAATTGATTTGATAAATTGCACGGACCTTTTTAGTAGCAACTAAATATTTTGGGGCCTTATAATCCTCAACACCCCTGGGGGTTGCAACCTTGGGATCCAAGAAGGCCATTTGAAATTGCCCCTTTTCTTAGTCAAAAACAAAAAATAGCCCGTGCTAAGTAACAAAAGTTTGTTTCCTAAACTCTGAGTATGTTGAAGCTTTAACAACTTCAATATTGAGTTTAATTTCTCTATACCTAGCAAAAATACTTGGCTACAATGGGGCTTGAGAAGTAGAAGAAACAGGAGAGTGAGTTATCTCTTCTATATAGGGGAGTGAGGTTGTAGGAGTTCCTGTCAAAACTAAAGTTTTTTTATCATGGTTATCCCTCTCCTTTGAAGATTCTTCTTGAATGTTGATCACCTGACCATTAGTTCTTCTATCATTTTTGTTGTGGATTGTTGATCCTTCTTCATTCTATTAAAAACAAGAAAATCTGCAACTTGTGTATCTCAGTTGGTAGGTGACATACTTTCCCTTGGACTCTTTCTTTCCTTATCTTTAGGGATGGGAGTATGTAATGATGAATAACTAACCAGTTGTTCCTTAGCTTGTTGCAAAGTTTTTTCTACCCATTCCTCTTGGTTTTCATATTGCTCTGTCATGGGCCTTAGAGTATGATGTTAAGGAGTACTTGTTTATTCAACCCTTAGCTTAGATATTAATCCCAAGGGGTCACAGGACCATGTAAAAATGAGTTTGAACTTCATCTGTTTTAGGACTGTCTCCACCTACTTTGTTTTTGCTCTAGTGTTCACAATGTAAGGGCCCAGTTGTGCTTTTAGTTTGAACTGTGGTTTTTTTTTGTTAGATACAAAATGCATCTCATCCATATTCGTCTAACATACTCTAAAAAAAATATTCTTACTAGTATAAAAATTGGTAGGCGATGGAGGGAGTTCATATCCATAAATCCTTATCTTTGTGTAGTTTTGGTATAAGTACCAATCTCCAACCTTTGACTATTTTGAAAGATGTAAGACCTTCTTAATTTCTAGAGATATACATGGTATGATGTTACTACATAAAAAACATAGAGAAGTGTGAAGAAACTGGTCCACAAAATTTGTATAGGTGTATTCGCCTAAATTCTTCCTAATTAGTGAACTCCAATGGATAACTGACAAAGAGTTTACCTAGTTGCACATCTTCTACAATTGGAATTCGAATTTGTATGCCTGATAATATAACATGAGATACACTAACGTTGACTAATACTTGAATGCTCCTTCAACTTTGAAATTGATAAAATGCTCATGGATGGCATCAGATAAGAATTGAATGTCCCACTGGTCTGAATTATAACCAAGTAGTCAAATGACCATTGAAATTACCTATTTTGATATTTATTGGAAAATGGAAATAGGGTATTTGGGGTTTGTTCTTGGTAACTCAACATTTTCAGGGAGGAAACACTCAAAAATATGAGCTCTATGGGGAAATGTATGTTGTTTGTATGATTCCATCAATGAGTCAGAGGAAAAGGAATGTATGGAGGCTTGGGGATTTATTTATAAAGCCTGAAAAATGCTTTTAAGGGATATAGAGAAAATAATTTCATTGTATGAGCAATGACTTCTTTCTTACTAGGACAATATCGAAGGTGACACCAAGTGGAGAAATCAAGGAAGAAATGGGTTTGGTGGAAAATCAATTGGGGGAGGAAATATTCCCATATGTTGAGATCATCATTGTGGTCGAGGTATTTATGTTTTTCCCAATTGTGAAGTTCATATAGATCGAACTCACAATCAATCTCATAAATATTGAATTGGGTGTAAATAAAAGGTGTTTTGTCAAGATCTGTGACTGGGGGAATCATAAGGCTCTCTTCAACCATATTTCCCTTTCCCTTATGTGTAGACATTTTGAACTGAGGATGATTAGGAAATAACTAAACTAGTTTACAAATTGAATGTATTATGCTGCGACAATGATTTACAAACGATACCTGCTCACTGTAAATTCACCCTGCAACTGCCTACACATAGAGTAAAATCATGAAAGGGAAGAAAGATTGTCTCCTATGGTAGTTTATAAATGGAATAGAGAGTGATCATAATGGAATAATAACCATTTCAGCCATGGGGGAAAACATTAATTTGAAAATAGATTAATTTAGCAGGAAGGAGTAAATGCACAAAATTTAATTGGCGGGTAAATTTGAATGTTGAACAGTTGGATGTTATGGAAGGATTTTGACATGGATAGGGATGAGATGGCAGTAACCTGGAGGATAGAGGAAGGAAAAATGGCTCGTGAGAATAGGTGGAGGTGATGGGCAGAACCATGAAGGAGAGGGAAGTTCTTTTTTCGGGGGTGGGGGGGGGGTTGTGAGTAGTTTTTTTGGGAGGGACCCTTGAAACGGCTAAGCATTTGACATGTACCTTGGGAGTTTGGTGGAACCACTTTTTCATGACCCCCCCCTTCCATTAACCATTGAGGGCATCGGGGGGTCTAAAAAGTTCCTCCTGTTGTTTATCCTAGCAGAGGAGATCTTCGTCATCGATACATGTGCACTTATTATAAAAAAGTTAGAAATAATTGAAACTTTCTGAATAAATTCTAACAATTGCATTTCTTTCTCTCTCTCTCTCTCTCTCTCTCTCTCTCTCTCTCTCTCTCTCTCTGTCTCTCTCTCTCTCTCTCTCTCTCTCTCTTCTCTCTCTTCTCTCTCTTATATATATATATATATATTAAATTTTCTTAATATTTTATTTTTATTTTCATTTTTCTTTTATTCCCCTTTCTCTTTTCTTTTTCTTTTCAACATAACAAATTGAAATGATAAAATAAATATTTACAATATCCCAGTGGGATAAATACTTATTCAAAATATAGGACTCCTATATTTGTAGGACCCTAAAATTGGCTCCATTGGGGATGGCATCCTCCCTATGAGATGCCAAGAACACTGCAAACCATGTGCCTAACCATTGGGTTGATCCCAAACCTACAAAATGCTATGCCCTAAAACCACTGCAGGTGATAACCAATTGGTAATCTATTCCAATCCTTGAACTGAACCAAATCCATTCTTCATACTAGAATATGAACTATACACTGCAAACTAAAAACATTGCTAAAAACATTAAAATAAATAAGAAACTTGACAAAAAATCACCAAAGTCTTCGGGACTTCGTCTCATGCTTCAAATATTGATGATAGTTGTCCACACCTGCTGAAAGTATAAACACAAGGTGATCTCTTCTCTCCAATGTAGCCAATCAATCAAATGGATACTTGATTGAGTTCTGCTCACGGTTTCCTTTAGCAGGCAGAAGAAGAAAGAGAATGGAAATGCAAGGTTCGTTTGATTTTGAAAACGAACATTGGTAAAGAGTACAAGCTTCCATAAATCTTGTAGCAAACTGGCCATGGGATGAAAAAACTCTTCTTTTAATGCTTCCAAGAGGTCAACAAAAGAATCATAAAAAACATAATTGGTTACCTTCACCTGATGATTGATAAGAGGACTATGTTCTAGAGAAATGGGAGCACTCATTTCATTAATCTTGTCTTCATTAATTTAAGCAACCACCCTATTCAAAGTAATAATGTGTAAATCTATAGGATCTGAGACAACTTGTTCGTCCTCAGAAAACCCTTCGTTATCTGAATCTCGAGGTAGACCTTCAATTGAGGTAGACACATCTTGAATAAAAGGTCTACACACACAAGGTCTAGAACAACCTGCTCCTCTTCATAACTATCTTGAATAATTTCATTGTTGAGAATCTTTGTGCATGTAGATTCATTATTCCTCTTTAGAAATTTCTAAATTAATCTTAAAGGAACAAACTTGCTGCATATTATTGCCAAAAATAATGGATGAATCATGAGTTCCTTGAGTTTTTATGCTAGCAAAATCAGAATTCTGATTTTCAGAATCTTTTTCCTTAGTTAAAAACTCAGGAGAAGAAGGGAGTACAAGGCAACTAGAATGATCATTTTCATTTTTGAAAATTTGAGAAGATTGCTGCAAACTATCATATGTTTCAAAAACTAGAATATAAGCCCTCTCATGTGTTTGATCACATACAAATTAACAAGACTATTGTAAATGTTTATTAAACTCAGAGAATGGAATATGACTATCATCTCTAAGCTCTATTTTTTCATTACAACTGGGCTTCTTCTTCTCTTGTTCTTATGAAATGTATAAAGCTTGTGAAATGTCATCAACAATTTTAGGAGAAAGTAAGTCATTGGAAAGCATATTTGTTTCATTTTCAACCATGGGATAAATAACTACTTGCTGAAAATTTTCTTGAGTTTCATAGCAACCAACTTCTACATCTTCTTCATGGTTGAAATCTCTCTCATGAAAGGCCTCTATAATCTCATCATCCATAAACTGATCATCCTCATAATAATTTTCAAAATCCTCAATAAAATTGTCAAAATGTGTGCAACAATATTCGACCAGTGACAAGGATAATATTATTTATATCTCTCATTAAACAATGTATGCAAATCTCTAAGAGAATACAAATAATTATTTGGCAAGATTTCATACCATGATTGTGCATTTCCCTCCAAGGACACCATCAAAACTTTCATAACATAATCTTCATGAAATTTAACTTTAAGCTTATGGATGTGCATATGAAACCCAATTAGAAGCAAAGTAGCATCATCTCCTTTTTTATCTTTGAAACTAGGTAAATAACTCTGCCAACTTACACTAGGCATGTGATTTGGAAATCCTGGAATATGAATGCAATGCATAGGAGCATACCTTATAGATTGAGAACTAGTCTTGCTTTCTGGATATTGTTGTTAGTGGAGTCTTTAGATTAGCTTGAAATTGTTTGTAGTCGCCAGGTGAATGTTTCAACCTTCTTGTGTTTAATCACTATCCACCATCATCAATCATATCTGAAATTTGATAGCCTTCCCTAAGGAAGATTAAACTTTTCCTCCCCCGTATGGTCGTCAAAATGTTATCACTCTGTAACTTCCCTAGGTTTTGGAGAGAAACCCAGAGGTAACCACAAAACCACTTGCCAACATGGGATCTAGCCCTTCTAGCTTTACAGAGGTATATCTCTTTCTAATTTAGATTTTTGTCTTAAGATATTAGGCTAGTTATTGAGCTTTGAGGTTGGTTTTTCAAATACTTGGTTGAAAATTGCAGGGAAAGCCCATTGGGCATGGAGTCATGAATCTTTGGGTGATGAAACACATAAATGATAGAGCATTTGCAACAAGGAAGGATAGGAAAATTTTTCGATCTTTTAAAGTATTTGAGGAATGTATAGGATGGATATGATTTAAATTCAATTATATATAGAGCATGCTGGGATGAATTCTATACTTAACATCAGAATGAAATAACTGATAGTGTTTACAAGGCAGAGCAAAGTGCACTTAATAAAATTTGGCCCTTTATCTTCTTAAAACAATAAAGATATGAAGCATATGGAAAACTGAGAAAATAACAATTTCACATGAGAAAGTACATCACCAATTGCTTGACACAGGAATCCTGGAACAAAACTCTATATTATTGTAAATTGATTACTTCAGTACAATACACAACTTACATCAAAATATAGCTCCTTTCTTCATACAAATTCCAACCATTGCTAAACCTTATTATAATATACTTATAGAATTTTTGCTAAATTTAATTTTGGATTCCAAAATTAAATTCATTAGAACATATATTCTAACAAAATTACATATTTCTGTAAAACAAAACTAAAAAATAGAATCCTCAGACAAATTTGGTTGTCTGTTGAAATCTTTGAGGGAATTTGTTGCCAACTATGCTTCTTTTTCACTCCTTTCTTCTGCTTTTGTGCCAAACATTTAGTTATTTGGTTTATGCTTTCACGATCAACTCCAATAGTTGGTCCCACATTTCTTCATGTGGGATTGAAAAATTTACCATGCTCCTAAATTTTTCATCCACTTTAGTGTAAATTTGGGAAGTTGGCCTATTTAAAAACAAATGATGAATTACGTGTTGTATATTCAAGTCATGTTGTAGGATGTGTAGGAGAGATTCTCCACTGATGATTCCTTTTGCTATTGCAAATTTTGATATATCTGTAGCAATGTTGCATAGTTTTCCTTGATAATTCTCTAATCAAATCAATTTTCTATTAGAGTTTCTGAGCTCTAATACTTGAATGCTCCTTCAGCTTTGAATTTCCTAAAATGCTCATGGATGGCATCAAATAAGAATTCCCTGTAATTAAAAAAAATTGAATGATTTGTCCCAATGATAAAAATGAAAAGAATCCTAAAACTACTTCAGCTAATGACTAGTTTGGATTATAACCAAGTAGTCGAATAAGCATTGAAATTACTTGTTTTGACATTTCTTGGAAAATGTAAACAAGGTATGGGGGTTTTGTTCTAGGTAACTAAACATTTTTCAGGGAGGAAACACTAAAAAATTGTAGCTCTCTAGGGAAATGTAAGTTTTTTGTATAATTACATCAATGAATCAGATGAAAATGGATGTAGGGAGGCTTAGGGATTTATCTGTAAAGCTTCAAAAATGCTTTCAAGAGATGTAGAGAAAATAATTTTGTTTTTCTGAGTAATGACAACTTTCTTGCTAGGAAGGCATCGGAGGTGACACCGGGTGGAGAACTCAGAGTAGAAATGGGTTTGGGGAAAATTAAATTGGGGGAGGAAATATTGCCAGATACTTAGATCATCTCTATGGTCAAGGTATCTCTATTTTTCCCAATTGTGAAGTTCGTATAGATCAAACTCATAATCAGTCTCAGAGATCTTGAATTGGGTATCAATCAAAGGTGTTTTGTCAATGTCCAAGACTAGGAGAATCATAGGGATCTCTTCAACCATCTCTCCCTTTCCCTTCTACATAAACATTTTTGAACTGAGGACGATTAGGAAATAGGTCACCTAGTTTACAAATTGAATGTATTATGTTGTGACAATGATTTACAAATGATTCCTGCTTACTATAAATTCACCCTGCAACTACTTGCACATAGAATAAAATCATGAAAGGGGAGAAAGGTCAGCTCCCGTGGTAGTTTATAAAGGGAATGGAGAAGGATCATAATAGAAAAATAACAATTTCAGGCGCGAGGGAAAACATTAATTTGAAAATGGATCAATTTAGCAGGAAGGAGTAAATGCACAACATTCAATTGGCTATTAAATTCGAAATATAAAAGGTTCGATGGTACAAAAGGGTGTTGACATGGAGAGGGATGAGGTGGCAGTGACCTGGAGGATAGAGGAAGGAAAAATTTTGTGGGGGAATAGGTGGAGGTTACAAGCGGAAGCGTGAAGGAGAGGACGATTTTTTGGGGGGTGGGGGGTGGGTCGGGGGTTGTGAGTGGTAAGTTATTTTGGGAGGGGACCCCCGAAAAGGTTGATGGATTGACACGCCACCTTAGGGGTTTGGGTGGAATCCATTTTTTGGGACCCCCTCGCCTTTCGTTAACTATTGAGTGTTTCGGGGGGTTTGAAAAGTTCCTCCCGCCATTTATCCTGGTGGAGGAGATATCCATCGTTGATACATGCACACTTATTATAACAAAGTGACAAATAATGTAATATCATGCTGAAAACATTATAACCAAAGCTTTTATCAAATAATTGAAACTTTGTTAATAAATTCTAACAACGACATTTTAACTGGCTTGCTATAGGAGCATTTATTTTATATATGTGTGTGTGTGTGTGTGTGTGTGTGTGTTTTAAATTTTCTTAATTTTTTTTTTCATTTATCTTTTATTCCCCTTTCTCTTTTCCTTTTATTTTTAACATAACAAACTTGAAATGATAAAATAAATATTTAGAACATCCTAGTCAAATAAATACTTATTCAAAATATAGGACTCCTTTATTTATAGGACCCTAACACATTCCATAATAATTTTTTTTGTGAAGTCTGACATAGCTGAGATTGGTGCTTGGTACATTGCCACTTTGATATTTTCAAAGGCCTTAGTTGCTTCTACAGTCCAAGAAAATACATCTTTCTTCAATAATGATGTTAGAGGTGCCACTATTCTCCCATAATTCTTAACGAACTTATGATAATACCCTATCAACCTGAGAAATCCTTGATGGTGATTTATGGTTGTGGGGATTTTCCATTCCTTAATGGCTTTAATATTGTTACGGTCTACCTTAACACCCTCATGAGATATAATATGACCCAAATATTCCACCTCCTGTACTCCAAACAAACATTTGGAGGTTTTTGCATATAATTATTTCTCCTCCAAAAGTTTGAGTAGCTTGTCAACATGTTGAACATGATCCTTCCAAGACTTGTTGTAGATTACTATATCATCAAAAAATAATAACACATATTTTCTACAAAAGGGTGTGAAAATGGAATTCAGCAAACCTTGAAATGTGGAAGGTGCATTAGTAAGGCCAAGAGGCATGACCAAAAATTCATAATGACCCTCATGAGTTCTGAATGTTTTTTCAGAATGTCTTCAGGTTTCATTATAATTTGATGATATCTTGAACGAAGATGCAACTTGGGGAAGTAAATTTTTCCATGTAATTCATCCAACAATTCATCAATGATAGGAATCAGAGATTTATCTTTAATAATGAGCTTGTTGCACTCCCTATAATACGAACACATATACTGTGATCCATCCTTCTTGTGCATCAATACTATTGGAGCAAATAAAGAACTTTGACTAGGTTGAATTATACCAACCTCTATCATTTCTACAACCATATGTTCAATTTCACACTTTTGGGCATAAGGATATTTGCAAGGCCTGATGTTTTGAGGAACACTTCTTGGATTCAAATGAATAGCATGATCATGATCATGAATAGGTGGGAGGCCTTTGGGAGTATGAAATGCCTTGGAATGATTATCCAAGACTTTTTGGAGATATAGAGAAATAGATGAATTCGATGTTTGAAACTCTAGTGAGCATAATTGTTGAATTATGCCCCATTGTTCTTTATTCTAAAGATTTTTCATGCCAACCAAGCTGATTATATTTCTTGGTTTCCCTGTGATACCCCTTAATTTAACTTCCTTTCCTTCCCAAAAAAAATTCAAGAAAATTTCTTGAAAATTGAAAGCTTTCGTCCCCAAATATTGTAACCATTAGACTCCTAGTACAACATCAACACCACCCATTGGAATGGAAGTATTGGAATATTCAATACATATTCCCCTGTGGCTAGCTTGATATTATGGAACTTTCTCGAGAAACTTATAGTTCCTCCATTTGAAACTATCACTTGACACTCTGGTGTTGGATATAGGACGCAATTCAATTCCTTAGCTATCTTACAATGAATAAATTATGGCTACTACCCGAATCAATCAGCATTATTATTTTATTATTGTTGATGTATCCTTCTATATTGAGATTTCAAGGAGTGGTAATTCATGCCAATGCATTACAAGATATGGTTGGATTCATTTCTTCTTTCTCTAGGGTTGGTTCATTGTGTATATCCTTATCTTTTGATGTTTCTTATTCCTTTTCTTCCTCCTCTTCACAATCTATGTAGAATAATTTCTTCTCGGCACACTTATGACCTTTAGTGTATTTTTTATCACATTTGTAACAAATCCTTTTTTCTCTTTTTTCCTCCAATTTTTGTGGTGTCAACCTCGTATGTTATGGAATACTAGGAGAAATAACACTTGCATCTTAATAGTTGTGAGTGGTAGACTTCCTTGTTTCCATAATTTTGCTTCCAATTTTTCTTGCCACCCTAAATGCCTCTCCAATGGATCAAGTTCCCAAAGGTGAACCTCATGTTGGATGTTATATTTAAAAGTACCTATGAATACATGAATCCTATGCTTCTCTACAATATCAGTTACACTAATTTTCAATTTTGGAAGTCTTCAATATGCCTCACCATTGAACCCTTTTGTTTGTGATATATCAATTGGCTAAAGAAGGTGTTTCTCTTTGTATCTTCATAATGTGCTATCATTTCCTTTGTAAACATTGATCAGGTGACAAGTGGTTTACGAGAACAAAGTCATCTATACCATACAAACTTATTGGGTTCTAAATATAAAGATGTAATACATGCCTTTTGTGAGGGTTGCAAATCATGTAGATCAAAATATTGCTCCATCTGTAGTATCCATGTTACCATATCCTTGCCATAAAACTTCCTCATATTTATCTTTGGAATGTGGTGGTGATTAAATGCCACATTGGAGTCTCTAAAATCATGTTCATATTTTTTTTCCTCATCATGATTTTCATGGATTACCTTATCACCACCGAGAAGACTTTCTTGCAACAACTTTGTCAACCCTTCCAACTTGACATTCATCACATCCATGTCTACTTTAAAAACCTCCATATTTGCTTTTATACCATCCATGTCACCTTTTATTTCTTCTTTTAAATCATCCATGTCCCCTTTTATGCCACCCATGTCACCTTTTAGTTCATCTTTGGTAGCTCTTTGTGAGAGCGAAATTTGTTGCACTTGGTCCTGTAATTTTGGTATATATCATGTTGTAATTCTTCCTCTTTATGCGTCATAGTTGAGATTTTTGAGGGTTTAATGGGTATAGAAAAAAAAAAAATTGGGAGGCATTTTAGAACCCAATACTGATATATGTTCTTCAATATGCCCTTCGAATCACTTGAAACTGATTTTTCAAACAAAATTTAAGCAATTTTTAAAACAATACACACCTTTTTCTTTATTTTATGAGCTCGATATTTAAATGGTTGTAACTTTGTAATTTAGGATAAACAAGGTGTGAAATTCATTCCTATTTTATCCCTTTGAGTCTTCTTTCCAATTCCACAAGTCATACCAAAATTGGACTCTTCGAAATAATGTTATGTCGAATCTCCCATAATGACCTGACTATGGACTCGTTTAGTAGAGAAACTTTGTACGTAATACCACATGTCATTGTTTCAGACTTTGGCCCTAAAATTAATAAAAAATAAACTAAAATCTATTCTCTTTCTGTTACCTTTTGCAAAATTCCAATTCGATTCTTAAAGAGAAAGTTATGACGATTTTCCCTCAGTCACTTGTTTGAGATTTAATTATGAAGCATGAAAAAACCCTAAATTCTTTGCGTCGTATCTCAGAAAATATAGTGAGCAAGATTTTAAATTCTGGAAAGATGTTCACCAAAATTTTAGATCCATGTGTTTGCAATGTAACCTTTGGAAGCTTTGTAGAAAATAAATTATAGTGAAAATTCCACGATGACCCATTTGAAGTAGCGAAACCCTAGAGTCCAAAGATTTTATACAGAATGTTATGCAAGTAGCTCACAAAATAGAAGAAAGATAGATCAACGACTTCAAAATTATCCTCTTCGAGGGGGAAACGTCCTTTAAATGAAAAATTATTGGATGATACAAATGACAAGGCCTCCTTTCTTATATATAGGAGTTTAAGGGGTCACCATATAATTAGAGCCTACATAACAATAATAATGTATGGGAACAACAATAAGAATAGGGGGATACACTAACAATAATAATAACGGGGCTACACTAGTATTATAGCGACCTAACATTATTCAACTTGATAATTTGTGTTTCAATGGCCTTTCCATCAGTTTCTTCACGTTTTGCACCATTAAATGTTTTTAGCATTATAGGTTTTCCACATGAAATTCCAAACATAAAGGTATTAGATATCCATCTGCCCCACTTTCAAAATGATGAAGGGGAATGTTCTAGCTCAACATCTCATTGAATTCCATTATTGAATTCCCAAGATGGGAGTACACCGTAGGCATGTACTAATGAAGTTGTTCATGATGTCATTGGAGGGTGACACCGAGAAATAGTACAAGAGACTTCCTCCTAGTGCAATTTCTTCTCTGAGAAATTTTCATGGAATCTTTATTAACTGTCATAAATGTATGTATTCTATAGGATTGCTTGATTTTGAGTGTTGTAAACGCTATAATGATAATAATATAGAAAATGAACATGATTACAACATTAAAAAATGTAAAAAGGATTATGAATTTGAAGTAGAAAGTAATATCGATGAATTTAACTATGAATATATTCAAGAGTCATCATATACCTTGTATGCTAAGGAACAAGATTTGTTTCCATGAAATCTTGAGTGTGACAAAGAAGAAAATTCTCCTTCTTTAATAGAACAATAGAGAATCCATTCATGTTTTGATAAATCTATAGATTCTGTAATTCTTGCTAATTTTAACTTATATTCTGTTTCATCTTTAAAAGATGGTAATAATGACATAAGTGGCTTGGAGAAGTTACATCTAAAGTATTTGAATCTATATCTAACCAATCAAAATTTATGTTACATATTGCTAAAGGTGCTATAAAATAACTAATAAATAAATATATTCTTCAATAAATTGTGTTGACACCTAATCCTTGTGATTGGGTCAATTTTTGTAAATAGATAAATAGGAAATATGAACAATCATCGGGAGATGAACTGAACAGTCTCTCCCTCATGTATATAATGAAGACCTACCTGATAGAATTGAACACACGAATCATTTTTGCCTTGTGGAGTTACTGCCTGGCCTGACATGGTATCAGAGCCAGCTCTTATTTTTAGCTTTTATGCCCTTTGTAACTCCCTATTCTACTCCTCTGCTCCTCTGCTCTCCATTCAAAAATGTTGTCTGTTCATAGATGTTGGTAGCCTGCTCCACACTGTCACCTGAATGATGCTGCCTGACACTGCCTACACCCTCTGTCTGTCATATTCCATATATATTCAGACCTGCCCCCTCCACAGTCGTTGTCAGGTGTAAACGATGCATTATCTGTGTCCTCTGAGCTCTGCGTTAGAACAATTTTCTTTTGAAGGGACAAGTCATGGTTCTTAGAGTCCTTTGACTGTGTCTCAACCAGCTTGTTTCTCAACTGTTCCCTGCTAAAGAATTCATTTAATTTTTCAAAGCTAGCATACTCTGCTTCTAACTCAATGTTCTTTTCTCTGATAAACCACGGCTCGGCCTATTAGCCTCTTGCACACTTCCAATTTCTAGCTCAATACCAAATCCTTTCCAACTGAGAATTTCATCTATGTGGCTCTTATACACTGGGATCCAAGGAAGTACACACGGCTGCCGACAATGGAAATTGAGGACCATGTCCTGAAATCTTGTACACAGATTAAATCACAGAAGACGTGACGTAAAGAACAACTTGAGCATTGCCAGGAGAAAGCTTCATGCAACAGAACTACTCCCAGGCATCACTGTTGGATGTTGAATTAGATATTTCTTTCGTCCGATGATTGGAGACATAATTGTCATACGTAGCTCGAAGTTCCAAGGAAAGTTTTCGAGCAGCCTCACATGCTTTAGGAAGATGGTTATTTAGTTGTGTGGCAGCGATTTGCATTAATGCATCTAAGCCATATTCTTTGAACACTCCTACATATACACATAGACACCTTAGCTCGAATATCTAGATTCTTGTGCTTCATATAGAGTTCCAAATTTTGTAGTAATAGGTTAGGATGGACCACTTACGTTCGTCCTTACAATCGTTGTGGGGTTTATATACTTATTGGTATCCCATCCAAACCTAGTATTTCTAAATTCAGCAAGAAAAGGCGGTAGGCCATTTGTTCATATATGTTAACTTGTGATATTGAGAGTCCAAATATGTTTGGACTATGTTCTTCGGCCTTTTAGTGGACGCAGTGCTTTATGCTATTGAGGGTGTTTTTTTGGACTTAGTATAATACCATATTCTATACTTTAACATTGTGCAGATGAATGCAAATTGATATTTGAATTTGCTGTCCCATCATATAAGATGTATATTTTTTCCTATTAGGAGTAACATTTTGCAGCAGAAGTGTTTTTTATAGAATGCATTCAGGCATATCCATGGTGGGAATAGTTCTCACTAGCAAGGAGAACTATCCTGAATGGTCCCGGATGATAAAACACACCCTCATTTTTAATGAGTTGTGGAAAGGAGTGTGTGTTAGAGACGGAGACAATGAACCAGTACAACCTACCTCAAACAAAGAGCTCGTCATTTGGGAAAACAAGAACAACAAAGCTTATGCATTAATCCCAGCATCTGTAAATGAAGAGGTGAGTCACCATATTTCATCATATTCAACTGCCTTTGAAGCCTTACAAAAGTTGAAAGAACTCTATGACTCACATTTTGCACTTGAAGTTTTTCAACTCATGATTAAACTCTTCACTCTTGAACTACAAAATAATGATCCTCTTGCTCTTGCATCTGAAGTAAAGTCTATAATGCATGATATCAAATCCACTAAAGTTGAATTGGATATTCCTCTTATTGATTTTCTCAAGGCACTTTATTCTACTTACTCCAATTATCTTGAGTCATTGCAAGCAAATGGAAATCTCAAAGATATAACCTTTAACTCTGTTGTGAAAAAGTTTGTTGAAAGAGAGAAAACTTTTGGAAAGAAGACAACCCTTGAATATTCTGAAGAGGTTGTGTGCCTTGCGCATAAAGAAAAGCATCCTGCTCAAGATTCTACAAGAGGAAGAGGTGGTCGAAGAGGAAGAGGAAGATATTTCAGAGGGAGGGGGGGCAGACATTCTCAAGGAGAAAAGGCAGATTTTCACTGCATACGCTACAAAAGAAATGGATCACATGATGCCTCTACATGCAAGCTACCATGGGACAAAATTGAGCAGAAAAAAACCAACAAAAAGGTAAAACTGATGATACAGACAAAGGTAAAGCACCTGAATCAGCTCACTATGTTGTGGCACAATGTAACATTGGAGTAAATGAAGATTTGTTTAATGCTTCACTTGCTTCTTGGAAAATTGATTGGTTGCTTGATTCAGGAGAAACCTACCATATGACTTATAGAAAAGATTTTTTTGAAGATTTCACTGACAATGTTGATGGAGCAGTATACTTTGCAGACCAATCAAAAATCAAGCCATCAGGGATTGGCACAATCAGGCTTAAACTGCCTGGTCTTCCAGACTTTCTTTTGCATCATGTTCTATATCTCCCACAACTCAAAAGAAACTTGTTGTCCCTGGTCCACATCCGCCATCAAGGTCACTCCATTCATATGTTTGATGGCAAGCTTGAGGTAAGAAAAGCATCTGACTACTCACTTGTCATGAGGGGAATCGAAGAAGAAAGGCTTCTCAAGCTGCAAGGAACCTCTGCTCATGCACAACATTTCTCATACAATTCTCATCATGAATAAGGTACACTTCCAACAAGTTTATTATGGCATGCTATATTTGGACATTTGAACTATGACAATCTCTGCTTATTGAAGAAAAATGGTGTTGCTGGTTTGCCTACAATTCCTAGGAAACTTAAGCAATGTGATGCTTGCATTCTAGGAAAGCATAGCAAACAATCTTTTCATGATTCACATTCAAGAGCAACAAAAAAAAACTGAACTCATTCATTCAGATTATGTGGTCCCATGCCTGTCCTTCTGCAAATGGAAATAAATATATCATGAATTTATTGATGACTACACCACAATGTGTTGGGTTTATTTATTGAAGAAAAAATCTGATGCTTTTCAAACATTCAAGAATTTTCATAAATGGATTGAAAATGATGCAAAATCTCATATTGGGTCTATTCACACTGATAATGGACAAGAATACACATCAAATGAATTTTAAAACTATCTTCGCCAACATGGGATCAAACATCGAACAACTATGCCTTATAATCCCCAACAGAATGGTTTAGTTGAAAGAATGAATAGGACAATCTTAAATATGGTACGATCCATTCTCTTCTTCAAAAATGTAAAGATAATGTTTTGGGATGATGTTGTTCTATGTGCTACATATATAAAGAATAGACGTCCATCTAATGCTATAATAAACAAGACTCCATATGAAATGTGGTATGGACATGTTTCTTCGGTAAAGCATCTCAGGGTCTTTGGTTCCACCTGTTATGCCTTGATACCAAAGGTACATAGGAACAAACTTGGTGCTAGAAGTCGTAAGTGTATCTTTCTGGGATATTCAAACACCTCCAAAGCATACTGTCTCTATGATGAAGTAAATAAAAATTTTGTTCTATCTAGAGATGTATTTTTTCTTGAATCATCCAAAACTGACAATGTTGTTGAGCAGCAACTTGATCGCTTGGATAGATTCGCGAAAGCAAAATAATTTCAATAATTTGATAATTAGATTCCACATCTTGAAGGGGGGATTCTTACACTAGATCAACATGTGGAATCTTCTTCTGAAGAACACTCTCCCCCACATGAAACTCCAACAATAGATGATGCTTTAATTGATGTAATTGATAGAATTGGGAGACTCAATCTTGATTCAGCCCCAACTCAATCAACGGAGCAGCCTGGACCATCTGGGAAAGGTCCCCCAAAGTGGCTGACAAAGACACTTGAAAGTGTACATCGTGATGAAGTTGGAAAGACAGGAATCAGAAATTCAAACCAGAAAAATGGAGGTGATGTAGATGACTCTAATTCACCTGTTGATATGGATGTTTCTTATGATTGTGAATTGAACTTGTCTACAGATTTTGAACCAAATTCCTTCAAAGAAGTTGCTTCTCATGATGAATGGAAAGAAGCGATGCAAAAGGAGTATTATGCCCTCATAAAGAACAACACTTGGAAGTTGGTTGATCCTCCATTAGGAACCAAACCAGTTGGCTGCAAGTGGGTCTACAACAATAAGTGTAAAGCTGATGGCTCACTTGACAAGCACAAAGCGAGGCTTTTGGCAAAAGGTTTTGCATTGAAGGAAGGGGTTGATTATGAGGAGACTTTTGCCCCACAGCAAAATGGGCTACCATCCGGACACTCTTTGCACTAGCAACTCAGAACGGTTGGAAAGTCCATCAAATGGACGTAAAAACTGCTTTCTTGAATGGAGATCTAAAAGAGAATGCTTTTATGTCCTAGCCTGAAGGATTTGCTATGAAAGGACATGAACATAAAGTATGCAAACTTGTGAAGTCCTTGTATGGCCTCAAACAAGCACCGCGGGCCTGGTATGAAAACTAACTAAGCATCTTCTTAAACTCAATTTCAAACATTTTGATCTTGATGATGCAACTTTATTTGTCAAGAAAGTTGGAAAAAAAATTGTATATCCTGTGGTATATGTAGATGATCTTTTGATGACAGGGAACAACGAAAGCTACATTGCATCCATAGAAAAGGAATTGGGGAAATGTTTTGAAATGACTGATTTGGGCTATGTTCATTACTATCTTGGCATTGAAGTAACCCAACATCCAAAGTCCATATTTCTTTCTCAAAAGAAATACATTGGAGATTTGTTGAATAGGTTTGGCATTACAGAGTGCAATCCTCTTACTAATCCAATGGAACAAAACTTAAAGCTCACATCTATTGAAGGAAAGGAATTTGAGGATGCAACAAAGTATAGACAGCTTGTAGGAAGTCTCAACTACCTAACTACTACCAGACCAGACATTTCATTTGTTCTTGGAATCCTCTCCAGGTTTATGCAAAATCCTTGTGAGGGACATTGGTCTGCTGCAAAAAGAGTTCTAAAGTACTTGAGGGGAACTTAAGACTTTGGAATCAAGTACGCACAGGTGGATGACTTCAGCTTGATCAGATACTCTGATTCAGACTTCCATGGAGACAAAGAAACTAGGGTATCTACTTCAGGATATGCTATGAGTCTTGGATCATGAACTGTCTCCTGGAGATCACGCAAACAATCAGTTCTAGCAGATTCCACAACAGAAGCAGGATATGTGGCAGCAGTTAAAGAAACAAAATAAATTGTGTGGCTCAAGAAAATTCTTGAAGATTTGCAGTTAAAACAAGTACAATCAACTCCACTCATGATTGACAACACCTCTGCAATAAAGTTGGCCAAGAACCCAAAGTTCCATGATCGAACAAAGCACATCAATACTAAATATCATCTGATTCGACATCATGTTGAGGCCAAAACAATCCATCTCCGTCATTGTTCCACAAATGAGCAAATTGTAGACATCTCCAGCAAAGCACTTGGAAGAGAAAAGCTTGAACGATTTAGAATGATGCTTGGACTCACCAACATCCCTTCAGATTAAGGGGGGAATGTTGACACCTAATCCTTGTGATTGGGTGAATTTATGTAAATAGATAAACAGGAAATATGAACAGCCATCGGGAGATGAACTAAACAGTCTCTCCCTCATGTATATAATGAAGACCTACCTGATAGAATTGAACACACGAATCATTTTTGCCTTATGGAGTTACTGCTTGGCCTGACAAATTGATCCCATTTTTCAGCCATTCTGTGATGTAGCAAGGAAACTAGTATGTGAACTTATCTTTGACTATTATGATTATATTTCATCTAGTTTTCATGTTGACTATTCTCAACTACCTATTTATGATGATTGTGGAGATGAATTGAATCATGAACTAGGTCTAGATTTTAATTCTTGTTTTGAACACAATCTAAATATTTCTAATACCTATCAAAATGAGGATTATAACAACATAACTCAATCTATGTCTTTGTAATATACTTGAAGACAACCTATCCTAGATAGCTATGAGGAATATGAGTTTGCAAACGAAAATGAAATTAATAATCTTAATTCTTAGCTTTTGTCTCTTCGTAGTTACGACAACTATAATCAATTTAATAGTTTGTAAGATGATCGTGGTTCCAATTCAGAAGTTTCAAAAAATAAATCTTATAAGGAAGAAAATCAAGTTTCCCCTAAATCTAATAGTGATACCCTTACTAAAAATATTGGAATTGTTGCATAAAATAATGACAAGGATATTGTGCATCTTCCAAAGTGTAGTTTACCATCTCTTTCACAGAATATTGAAAAACTAAATCATAATATGGTTATGCAAATTATTTGGGAAAATACTCCTACTAGTTTCTAATGAGGAATTATTTAATGAATAAATCTATATGCTTGCAAATTTTGATCATTTAAGCTTTCACACCAAATACCATGACTTCATGGAAAATTGGATGGAAAAGGTATTTCAAAGAACATCAAAATTTTGTTATCTATACTTGTACTAACTTCTGGGACATAGGTTAGTCAACATAAATCATTCCTTCTTAAATTTACTTCCAATATGACTATTTTGGATAGGCATGAAACCCAAAGTCAAAAGGTATACCATTTATAAGTTTTTAACTTGGTTACAATGGAGTTTTGGTTTTTTCTAATACATTTTGTTGTTAAAACACATGCATATAAATTTTTGTACATAAATAAAACCTTTTATTAGATGCATACTTTATTGTTGTAGACTTAAAGGAAATAACATGAAACCTTTGCATCTTAAAGGGTCTTTAGCGATCATATCAATAATGGAGCATAGATTTATGATTCCTTAGTTGATGAGCTTGGGACATGTATTTAAAGACTTTATACATATCCGTAGGTTGAACAATAATTATTCTTTATAAAGTGCTCAAAATTTATCTCTCTGTTGATGATTCTAGAAATCCATTAACCAAGGGGATCTCCCCGATATGAATTCACAACCAGAATTCACACTATTTGGTGCAAAAGCCCCATTCAGTATAAAGAATTGGTTGCCAAATCCTCAAAGATCTTCCTTGGCTCTAGTTGTCAACACAGGAGAGTGATGCAATGGTGTCTTCAAACAACAAGGTGAATGTGCATGGTGAGCATGTAGCGCAACTGTGTCTAAGTTCTCTTACTACAAAAAATGGGGAGAAAAATGAGCCTCTAAGTGAGAGGTAATAGTACGACCTAGGAAGAGACACACATGAGCCAAAAATTCCTATCCAACATCTAGAGGAATAGTCCGCAATGGATGTGAAAGTCATTACAACCAATGAACAACGGAAGATATGTCTAACATCCAGCGGAATAGTCCACAACACATGTGATGGTCACTATAACCGATAATTCAAGGTAAGGTTTGTCTAGTATCCTGCAGAATAGTCCACGAGGATGACACAACAATGACAACCATTACAACACATTCCTAGCAAGATAAGTAATAAAATAACTGAAATAGTTCAACTATATTAGTACATGTGAAGTCAAATATGAAATACAAACATTCACAAAATAGTCCTACAAACATTCATATGTCATGCATCAAAATGTGTTGTCCTGAAAAGGATTCTATAATTAAGAAAAGGTTCTAAGAGACATATTTACATTGACATCACTAGCCCCTGTAGTGGGACATTGGAGCCACTCCTTGCTCCTCAAAAAACTAACTCATCTATCTAATTATTTGTGGGAGGAGACAAGGTGAAAATTCCTCTGCTCATACAATGAAGGGGTATATATAACCAAGGGTGATGCTTGCCCTTATGACTCTTTCACTACCCTCATGACTATTCAACTTCTATGACTTTTCAACTTACATGACTCTTCATACTCTTATGTGCCCATTGGACATTCACTTTACAATACATTTGATTTACAACATACATGGCCCAAAATAGTGATGTGGTATATGAAAACGTGTGACATGACTTGACACGATACTGCTAACATAGACTATCTTGATGATATGGAAATGTCAAGTCACTATTACTATTAAGTGCTAGATGTGTTCTTAGATATGCTTTCTCTTCTCCTCCTCATAGCTTGATGATGCAGGAGTCCGCATTGTGTAGTTAAGGTAGTTAGTTGATGATGTAGGATGAGACCCTAGGACACAGATCTGTGTAGTTTCCAGAGGCAAGGAGGACTGGTTAGGAAAGAGGCTTGGAGGACCAATCTGCATAGTTCTTTAGGACAATGAGCTCTGGCTGAGGGAAGGTCACTGGAGGACACCTATGGACAGTTTTGGAGGCCAAAGGAGGCCAGGATATCTGTACATTAAGGGTTTCCATCAGATAAGGGAAAAGCTTGAGGAATGATAGTGAAAAGTGTGTAGTTCAAGTCATATTGGGAGGAACTGCTAGGTAATTCTGGGGGTCAAGGAAGGGTTTTGAGTTCTGGAATTGCACAGTGCAACTTCCCTAGAGGAAAGTTACCATGCACTCTATAGTTCCAAGTAATAAGGTCATGACATTGAGGGTTGAGTGCGTAGTTCAACCGGAGTCTGGTGCTACTAAGTTGCCTGATTGGGAAGATTTTCAAAAAAACGGCTAAGTGAGGTAGGGAGATATACCTGTGATGAACTTGAAATTGTGATCACACACTTAGCATACTTCAATGACACGACATCATAGACCATTGGAGCAATTATAAATCATTTCCCTACGTGTGACTATCTCATAACAAGAAGCGAAAAGTGTGACACTTGAGATAGACTTTAGGATGACCATGATGACACTTGTGTGATAGTGTTCAAGACTTTGTGCATAAGTGTGACTAATGTTTACATGGTTAGGAAAACTCATATACATAGAGGTAGACCTTCGAACCCCCCAAAGAAGCAAAGAGACAACAGTTGATCCAACAAGTGAAAGGGAAAAGAACACTTAGCGAAAACACATGGAATGACTTTCAATGTTTGTGGCCATACATATCATTGAAGACATAATGATATGACAATGATAAGTTATCCTTCATACTACGCTAAGACATTTATTTCAACTTCATGAAATATGTGCTTTGTTCTTCATACTACCCTCCAAATGGTTTTGAATAAGATGGAGTCGTCGTAGAGTATCAATCTTCTATCATACCTTGAGTTCCTTGGTCTTATAATCTGATAATTATCTTTTCTCTTTACCTCCTTAAGTATCATCTACCATGTCTTCCTTCTTCATCTCCTTCTTAAATATATTTCCATAACCAAGTAGAATTCATTTATCTATAATCCACTCATGAGAGGACAACATTAGTTTGATAGACCCGTAGTCTAGGATATTGCATGATAATCCATCGACTGAGCTAGAACTGGTGTAAGGTTAGGGGGATGAAGGCTCAGTGACTAGGTTGGATGGATGGATAAGAATTCACAGTGCCCACTGAGGGAAAAAATTGCGCAGTGCCGACTGAGGGACCAAATTGCGTAGTTTAAGTAGATAGTGGTTGCTGCATGATGAGGCCCTAGAGGAAAACTTTGCACAAATTTCAGAGGCAAGGGGGATTGGGTAGCATAGAGTTCTGGATGAAAAATCTATGCATTAATTGAGGGTAGTGAGCTTTGGAAGAGGGAAGGTCACTACAGATAGC
The DNA here is from genome assembly GCA_000404065.3 of Pinus taeda. Taxonomy (NCBI): domain Eukaryota; kingdom Viridiplantae; phylum Streptophyta; class Pinopsida; order Pinales; family Pinaceae; genus Pinus; species Pinus taeda. The sequence continues at coordinate 11,791 of APFE030704953.1, read as the reverse complement.
CTCTATGCAGTTTTGGATGCCAAGGGATATTGGGATTTTAACAAGCAAGGAAAACATTTGAGGGTTGCAGATGCATTGTGTATAGGTTAGGAAGGGTGGATGAGGTTAGGTTTCTAGAAATCCACCAGAATTTGGCTAATTTTGGGATTAGTAGAACCCATGTGAAGAGTGATAGAACTTGAAAATGACCACATACTTGGACACTTAGTGATACAACATAGATCATCCAAAACATATGAAAACATGATTCGCTTAATGCAAAAGAAACTTTATGGAAACTTATGATAAGTGTGGCTCTGACGATAGAATTTGTGAGGATAATGACAACACTTGTTTAATAATACGTGAATTGCCCCTTCAAGGAAAACAAAATTTCCCTTTGCATGACAAATGACAACTCCATGCCCAAAGATAACACTGGCTAGATAAAGATAAAAGAGTGAAAAACTCTTGAGATTGAAGAAGGGACTTTGAAATAATTAGCTTACCAATAAGTGACTAAGGAAGGACCAAACAGATGATCCACAGTATGCTCCAAAATTTGAGTGTAGGCCAAAAGTTTGGAGGGTGTTGCAGTTGCTACAACAATTAGCGACACACTAGTAGAATCCATCTTCTCTGATTTGGTTAACTCCCTCTGTGTAGGGCCTTGTTTCTTCAGGGAGCATTTATTCATGTAGATTACCTTGGCCCTCCATTTTACCCCACAAACATAAATGGTCCCCTCTATACATCCTCAGTCAAACATAACATAATATTCAACGTAATAGCAATATTTCGAGTTGGGAAAGGTAGTGTAGCTTGTGAGCTTAAGATTTTCAGAGTATAAGTTTTCATCTGTGGTGTTGCTCTATTGCTAGTGGGCCTAGACAGTACCCTAGCAGAGTCACACAGGAACACAAACATTTATCTGCTTCCAGCAAGTTTGGGCAGTACCCCTGGGGAGTTTCTTTCTTCACCTCTCTACATAGGATGCCTTTCTCTTATTTCACATTTATTTATTTATGTAAAGAGAACTATGAATTGGAACTTATTTATTTTGGGGTGGAAGAGGGATCCCAACTTATTGAGAGCATAAGTGGTTGTTCCTTCATAAAATCATATAAAGACCTCTGATTTAGGTTTGCTCGTTTAGGTTTTTTCCCCTTCTCCACTTCTACTAGTTGAATAAGCTTGAGAACACGAAAGTAGAAAAATAGAGTATAGGCATGAGTTTCCAGACTAGACATGGGTTCATCGTTGGACCAAAACTCTCCTTACGGATGGTTCATATTTTCCATCAGAACTTGATCATCCAAAATGTGTAACCAACAGAAGGAAGACAAACAAATGGCTAGCCAAATGCTGAAGTGTCACAAGACTCTTTATCATTCGGCCACACACATACTAAGAAGCCAAAATAGTTTCAAGAAAAAATATTATTTGCGTGATTAAAGAAAAAGGAAAACTCAACACAAGATGAAAACAAGATAAGAAAAAATAAAACACACAACAAGGAAATAAGATGAGAAGACGAGAGAACAAGATGGGTAAAGCAAACATGATGTAGAACCAGAATAAGAAAATGAGGAAAGACAACAAGGAACAAGTGAAAATTGGGTGCAAGAGAGGCAAAGCTAGGATGCATCTAATCCAACTCATATCCTAATAGTTAAAGGTTCAAGTCATGTGCAATAAATTTCCAGTGAAGCCAACATAATGGTTCTTAACCTGCATCCACAAAGATATAAACAATTAAAACATATAAAAAGTAATGTGAAAAAAAAGATATTAAAACTTGAAAAACTTTCACAAGGAAAGGAAGGTCTTTCCTGTGGGCCAAAAGGTGTGTCACAACCACTACTCTCATCCAATTCATATGCTTACATTTTCAACGATTACTATTTTTCAGCAAACCTCAGTAGCTTCTTGAAAACATGTCTTCATCTACACTGAGCTCCTTAGAAATTGCAAGGAAATATTGAAACATGTTTTCTATAAACCTTTCCAGCTAAGATTGTTCCACCATTCAGCAATTGGATCGAAAATTCATGATGGCCCTCTTGAAAACACCGAACTTTTGGAAAAGGTGAATTTTCGATTAGACAAGCGGGATCGTGATGGGAATATTGTAAGGACAAATATATATGATCATACTCGACATCCATGTCAAGATAGTGAGGACCTTCCATAGCCATCAGTAAAGGCTGAAGTGCCTCACCTACTGGACAAAAATATGAATAGAGAGACGTTGAATGATGAAGACCAATGGGTGTGAAACAACTACCAGTGGATGTGTTGATGGGAAAATGATAAGTGGAATAACAATCGCCAAAGACAGAAATGATTAGATGAGCTAATTGAAGCATCAAATTCCCAAATTGAAATAAAAAAAGTAAAATTGATTTGAGCAATGTTACGAATGCTCTGAACAATCAAACCAAGTTCCTTGCAACCCAAATATGATAGACCATTTATATACAACTGGTGATAAATTATACAAGCATCATAGTCATCCAAAGAGTTTAAAAAGGATCCTAGCACCACGAATGCATGAGAATAGTTGGGACATGGTGAATGGAAAATAACTTGATTTGTGTGACAAAGTGTGCATTCATTATCACTCAAGAGGATTTCTAGTACGATGAGAGGACAAGTTTGCAACATCAAATTTGCAAGAAGACCTAGGAGCTGACCACTAATGGATAAATTCGATAAGCTTGATTCTTTTGGGTGAAGATAGTTCTTGACATGGTCAACTTGGAAATTCCATGACTATATGAGAGATGTACATTCCCAACCCAAGTTTGATGCAAGAGACTTGCATGAAAATGAATGAACTACAACAGGTTAGTGAATTTGGTCATAAGTAAAATCTTGAAAATTTCAAAGGTCATACCCAGAATTCCAAACAATTTTTACACAGGAACTCACATAGAGTTAAACCATGTAGATAGACATATTGTGCAAGAGAAACCAAATGTGATTTAGTTAGGTGGGCTTACCAGAGTCACAATATCTTGACATAAAATCCAATGGAAGTTGAAGTTCCCCAACTCCCTCGAAGTTCCCAGAACTTTCCAGGATTGTAGAATCACATTTTGAAGCTTGAACTAGATCATTCATGGTTTGAGGATAGTTGATTTTTCTGATTTCAAAAAAACTCACTGAATGGTAGCCATCTTTGTCACAGGTTTCACCAGATTTTCCTACTTCAACAATCAGATTACTTAATTGGAGAGGTTATTCTGATAGCATATTCAAAGAAAAATGAATCGGTGATATCTCATGAGCAATCTTATTCGAAGAGTTGTCTTCATGTAGGAGAAGAGATGATGGGGAATGGGAAGTGTACTCTATGATTTGATTGTTTGCAATTTCATCATTGACAACCTCATCACCTTGTGTCATTTGAGGGGATAACTCGTCAGATGAAGAAATTGAAAAGCATGAAGTATCTCCATCGCAAGAAGATGTGTTGAAAATGGTAGGACACAAGGGATAGTGAGGTGAAGAGGAAGTTTTGATATGAACATCTTCTTTGACCGAACCAGATTCAAGATCTAAATTAAAATCTTCATGAGGAACCGCAAGATCATATGATGTGCTTGGGCATTAGTCATGACATATGGAAATTGAGTTATCATCATTTGAATGATCACTGCCCAAGGTTGGGGGTTGATTGAAAGAATTTATTGTATTGGATTTCCCACCGATATTAGCAGATTCAGAATCATTCAAGAATGGAGATTCATTGTTTTGACATGGAAGATTATGAAACAGAGAGGAAATATTGGAAGCATCTTCACTTAGATTCTCCTTTACATGGGTACTATGACTACTTTCTACTTGATCACAATTTAGGCCAGCAACTTGAGAATCAAGAGAATGTCACTAACTAGATGGTGAAGCAGATTGATCAAGTGACACATGGTACAGGGCGTCAGGATATGTAGATGATAGAGGACAATAGAAATTTGGATTAGCTTTGAGACGAAAGTTGTGAATGGTGACATCATCTTGTGGAATGCAGGAGTGGGTCTTCATTGTAGGCTTCATGAGCCATTATAGAATTTCCTCCATTGAAGCAGAAGAAGAACGAGAAGATTGATTGGAGATTTGATTCACAGATTTCCCAATTTTACAATCACTGCAAGGAGGAACCCTCATCGAGACCGAAAAAGGAGGAGGAAAAAGAACAAAAGGGGTAGTGAGCTCCTCCTGTGAGATTTGAGGTGCCTCATGATTCGTAAGAGTTGGGGAAAGGAAAATCAAGAGGTTTAGGCTCACAATATGAAGAGACACGAACCAAACACTCAAACTCTTGCTCCAATAAATCCCAATTCAATTTTTTTTTAGGAATTTCACAACAGAGGTGAAGGAACTGATCAGAAAAACCCTCAACTATTTCATTAGGCTTCATTATTAAATAATTGATTCTTCCAAAAACATCTCTGTAGTTATACTTATCAAAGGTTGATGGAGCTCCCTGAGGAAATGATAAAGGGAATGGATGAAAGCAAATGGCAAGGTATGGCACCATTGATTAGCATGATCTTCAAGGATGCAGAAGAAAAGAACACAAGAAAACTCTTCATCATCAATTTCGTAAGATTTGCAAAATTTAAGGAAATAGGAAATGTGATTGGTTATGGATGTCCATCCTCACCATCAAACTTTAATTGGGACAAGTATTGAGAAGCTCATTGTAGAGTGAGAATTGATCAAGGGAAAATTTGGAGAAACACCCTGGGAGTATGATTTGTTGGAAATAATAATGAGAGAGGGGGGTGAATCAGTATTATCAGGTCAATATTTATTTTCTAAAACCAAATTGTATATGCTACTTCAGTTAATTAAACCCGCGTATATACGCAACTATTCAAAAGGAAACCTGCGTATACAAAGCAAACTTTTAATTTACTTTAACTTTCGGATGATGATTGTTAATCTGTGATGCAGAATCAAATAACCAGTAACCAGAGACAGTAAAATAGAGCGGAAAGACAATCACACACAAGAACACAAGATATAAGGTGGAAACCCAATTTGGATGAAAACCACCTGCTGCAATTCGTCTCTATCTTTCTTTAATTAGAAACTTTTGTTTACAATGTACTGGTGTAGTCCTTTACCAGTATGCAGGTTGCAACCTGCAGAGCTACAACTCTCTCTCGTTTTCCATATTCTCCTGGAAGGGAGCTACAACCCCCTTTAGCTCTTGCACTAGTCAAGATACTAGTTCGTAGGTGCTGGCCTACAGAAGGCTACAACCTTCTCTTTCTTCCAGGGACCACGTTTCATAAATTTTCAGACTGGATCCATGAGCATCAATCAACCATTAAGAATTTCTCCATCAACCAATCACCTTTCACCAATTAGATCTAAAACAAGTAGATATCTCTCTGAAAGCTGTACTCAAAAGATAGTACCAGAAACCACACACCAAAACAGAACCCAGAACACAGCAGCAATGAACAGAAGCAGCAAGATCACAGTTTAAAACATATACGCTACTTTATCAGCCTGAAAGATGTGTGCATACGCTTTTGCGTATGAAACAACCTGCGTATACGCGTTATGACTTCACTGAACCTGCGTGTATACGCGCCTTTGCTTCACTGAACCTGTGTACAGATCTATAAAGGATAATTCACTCTTTCAGATATACAATCACTAATTAACCCAGATTATCAGACTTATAGATCAAGCAAGCGCCACATCTAGCAGATCAAAATCATTTAAAGACATTACCATTTTAGCTTAAAGATTATGACCCATGAATAGAACTTATCCTTCCTTTTGCGCTAAGGTTCCTCCTTCAATCAGATCCAAATCTACATCACAGCCCAATTACCAATATACCAGATCTAGCACTTTATCAGATATTCAATAATAATGTGGATGATCATTTGCTACATGATCTCCTTCCTCTTTTATAGTCTTAGGCTTTCCTCAATACCATAGTCCAAAACCATAACATTTCAATACCATGAACCCAAAACTAAGGATCAACACATCTGACGAGACGCCATGGTCCAAAACATAGGTTCAAATCCCAAGGACTAACTACCATGGACCAAAAGTATGATCCCCAACATATACGCACTTTTTCAACGTATAACCCGCATGTATACGCGTCTTTGTTTAGATTAACCTGCGTATATATCCTTTTCTTCTCTCTGAGTGGCTGAACTGAGATATGTTACCAAGGAGAGTTGCCATCAAGGACAACACCTGTGCCATAGCACCAAACATGTGCCATAATGCCAACAATCTCCCCCTTTGGACTTGATGGCAACACCAAGATCTCTCCCCCTTTGTCATCAAGGGCAAAAGGTTGTGCTCCCCCTAAGTACATGTTGAAATCTTATGTTCTGTTGAGCTGACCATGCTCCCCCTAACTGAAGGCAAGATCCGCAAAAAAATGTTCTTCAAGAAGAACCAAGACTTATACATCACACAAGACCTTCCTATCACCAAAAGACTCACTAGATACATCCATCACCCAACCAAGTGGGGATCATCTACTTAACCAAGTGGGAATAAATCAGAAATTTACATATGATGACCAAATACATTACATCTTCATCCCAAGCATAGCGGGGAAAACAATATAGGCTATTAGATGACCTTTACGCCATATAAGAAAGAGATACATGACATAGAGACGAAATATATGACTTATGAAATTCACCAACAACTGATAGCAGCAACAACTGTCAATCACCATTCAGATCAGCCACCAAGATTTCCTTCTGTTCTCCCTCTGCCTCTATTCCACCTGAAATCAACAACAGCTATGAACTAGAATCAAAAGCTTCTAAGAGAATGCCAACAATGCATTATTAGAAGATTATTTGCTCCCCCTGAACCTGTGCCAGATGGTCTTTGTCAGACCCACATCAGAATATCTTCAACCAGAGCCTGCTCCTTCTGATATCCATCAAGCCTCCATATACGCGACTTTCTCTGCACAAACCAGCGTATTTACGTGGATCCTCCTCATCCAACACGAGAACACCCATTTTTCTCTGAAACAGACAAGATTTAACAACAATATGATACATCAACTACTCCCAGCTTCTGTCTGAGATATTCAAAAGTTTCCCTGGGCAGTGGTTTGGTGAGAATATCAGCAACTTGTTCCTTAGAAGGAACATAATCCAATTTAACCTTTTGTTCCAACACTTGTTCCCAGAGAAAGTGATACTTGATCGGTATGTGCTTGGTCTTTGAATGCATGACTGGGTTCTTTGAAATGTTGATTGCACTTGTATTATCACATAAGATGGAGATAGGTGGTGTACAAGTGATTTGAAAATCCTGCAAATTCTACATCATCCATAGAAGTTGGGTGCAACAAGATGCAACAGCCACATATTCTGCTTCAGTTGTAGATAAAGCAATCGAACTCTGTTTCTTGCTAAATCAAGATACTAATCTGGAACCCATAAGGAATGCACCACCACTTGTACTCTTCCTGTCATCCACGTTTCCAGCCCAATCTGCATCTGTATAAGCATGAAGTGTGAGATCTGTATCTCTAGAATACCATAAGCCATAGTTTTGAGTTCCTTGAAGATATTTGAAAATTCTCTTCACTGCTTGAAGATGAGTTTCCTTTGGATTTTCCTTAAATCTTCCAACTATTCCTACTGCATGCA
>APFE030704946.1:120547-140930 GCA_000404065.3 Pinus taeda | reverse complement strand
ATGGGCAGACCGAAAGAGTAAATCAGGTTCTGGAGGACATGCTTAGGATGTATGTCATGGATAATCAGACTCAGTGGGAAAGGTGCTTACCATTGGTAGAGTTTTCCTATAATAACAGTTATCACAGTTCAATCGGGATGCCTCCTTATCAAGCTCTATATGGAAGACCTTGCAGGACGCCGTTGAGTTGGGAAAAGTTGGAGGACCAAGTGATAGTTGGCCCGGAATTAGTTCAAGAAATGGAGGAACAGGTAAAGCAGGTTTGACAAAGGTTAAAGGAAGCACAAGATAGACAGAAGAGTTATGCTGATTCGCATAGGGTTGATCGCAGTTATGAAGTAGGGGACCAAGTTTTTATTCATATCCAGCCCAACAAAAGCACCATCCGGTTTGGGAAGGGCACGAAATTGTCACCTCGGTTCGTAGGGCCTTTTAGGATCAAAGAGAAGATTGGACCAGTTGCCTATCGTCTTGTACTGCCACCCCATTTGCATAAAACTCATGATGCTTTTCATGTATCCGTTTTACGACATTATGTTTCTGATGAATCTCACAAACTGGATTGGGAGGACTTGTAGGTCTCGAACATGGGAACCGTAATGGTAGAACCATTACGCATATTGGACCGTAGGGTTCGACAGCTCAGACGTCGCACGGTGGACCAAGTTAAGGTCCAATGGGACAAGTATAGCTCAGGATCTGCTACCTGGGAGGATGCAGAGACTATGCGTCATGACTACCCCTCACTTTTTGAGCATCTGTGATGCCTATTTTGACTTAGATAGATACCTATGTTAAGATCCTATTTCCATGTTATTTTTTTATGAACATTATGTAATATTGATGCATTTGGTTGACACATAAAACTACTTATGTGAATCAGATGATAGATTTGATATTAATGATAGAAATGGTTGATGTATGGACTACATGTATGACTCACTTAGTGATGGACTATCTAGTACGTAACTTATCAAATTATTTTGGTTCATATATATAGCTCGAGTGTGTATGCTTTATTTAAATGAATGACTTAGCGAGAATTCCTAGATTGACACATGGATACTAGACTTTGTAATATGATGATTATATGTCTTGTTGTTATATAAATGCATGAATAAGAACTAACCCACAAGGGAAAAGAACTATGTGATAGCCAAGAAGGAAGGATGAGACATCTCATGAGGAAGGTATAATGTACATTATTTTACTTCATTTGGTATCCACTTGATATACACTCTTATGACACGAGAAAATGCAAATGACAGGTGACAAGACGACCTGACTGGATTATTCGATGACAAGTCCAACCAGCTCTCTAGTGTGGTCTGTATTAGGGTATTGACCCTAGTTCTGCAGGAGGGGTGGAGGCATTTCCCACCGTGTATCTGTTAGGATATTCCGACACATAGGAAATAGTTAAGTTCAACTTGGTCTAGTATAGAGTTAGGTATAGAGTTATGTAAAGTTTGTTTCTTTACCGTTGTACATTTTGTAACTTACAATCCGACGGTCACGATATGTAGTGATCCGACGGTTCATTCTCTCCTCGGTATTACCGACACTTGATCCGTGGCTTGACACCCGATTGGTCCATGAATTCTATTTAAAGCGCATGGAGGGTCATTTGTAGGTTAACCGTGCATGAGACAAGCTTATGTAAATTTTCATTCTTTTATTAATAAATTTCCTGTAGTAGCCACGTTGGCGTAGGCCGTGGACTGTTTCCCTCTCTGAGGGTTTTAACCACGTCAAAATACTGGTGTATCGATCTGTGATCTGTTTGTGAGCGGTGTCCTTTTGGTGTTCTGTCTGAGGAACTTACCCTGTAAATTCCTACATTTCCTTCATCAGTTCTGGTGATATGACAAAGTAAATTTCATCCACCTGTGACAAAGTATGTCGTATATAGATATCAACTCATTCTCTTGATCTCATCAAGATCAACTTGCTTCGCTTCCTTAGTAGAAAGAGCTTTATCACAACCTTCCATGAATCAACTAAGCATATGTTATATCTCCGAGGAGTAACAATAAAATCATTCACATCATATCATATGCATGTGAAAACACCATAGTCACCATCTATGATCATAACATCATCATCAAGAACTGCATGATCTTTCCATAAGAACCCTAAATATATCAACGATGTATCATCACTAGGGAACATCCCCCTTCTGATAAGCATTAACCATGCTAATCAACATATGTGAGTGTCAAACCTAATTATAAAGTAAGAAGGCATTATCATTATGTGACTAGGTAAGACATGTCTCTGAATATCCATGTCTTCAAATAGCTATGTTTTCATGAGACCTGTAATAACACCATTCTCTTGGAAAATCAACAATATTTATCAATATGCAACTTAAGTAATCATCCATGTATCCAGCATAATGTGTATCCATCAAATAGATAGAAATATGTATCTAGAAAACCATGAGCTCATAGTCATTTGTCAAGCTTTCTTGATACTAACAACAATCCTCAACCATGTGAGAGCCAAGAACTATAGCAATCATACATCATAACTGCACCATACGAATTTTATGCATCTTTGAAGGCATGATGACAACAACGTAAAAGAAACAAGTGACTCATCATAAAATAATGAAGTTGTGTACTTTTTGTGGTCACCAACAACCCCCCCTCTTTTGTTTGGTATTAGCAATAACACCAAGCAAATGGGGGACCCTTAGTAAAAAAAAATAAATTCACACAAACATCCCCATGAACATTTTTGTTTTGTTTTCCTTAGAATTTTATCGCAGCAAAGCAAAGGAAACACTGCTTTTATGAGCATAACGAACCACGAAGAAGCGATGCTAAATTCATCGCATCGCATTTACCATAAGCGCTCTTAAATGAAAAGCTTAAGCAATCCCCGACAGCTGATGTGCGACGTCGCATATCGCAGCAATCGCGTATAGCAGAACACAATGACTAACATCTGCGATCTACGATTTGCGATCTGTGACCCACAATCCGCGATCTGCGATCTACGATGATCCGATATTGCGATACCACAATACTATAACTCAAATCTGCGATCTGCGATCTGCGATGAACGCCAATTTTTCTCAGCACAATATTCAAGGAAAGTTGTCCATTAATCAGAATTAAGCGCGCGCCTGTAAAAAAGGAAATTAATGATTGTACGAATGGCTGCTTTTCGTTTTTCAAAGAGTCAGTTCACTTGAATGTCATGATTATACACTCACAAGATCTTAAGCTTTCATATCAATCTTTATTTTCATTTACTCTTTTCCTTTACGCAAACTATAAAACAGGAGATAACATGGAGCAATTTTTGTAGGAAACATCTAAGGAAAAGGGGAAAGCGCCGATGCTTGGAGAACACAGAAGAGACCTCTTCAGAAGCAGGAACCACATACGATAGGACTACAGATTCCAGAGTATCACTCAGCAGATGCTAACGACTGATAGGTAATCTAAAGCTTAGAATCAAAGGCGCACAAAAGCAGCATGATTACAAAGATACCTGAAGCTTACACGCCAGAAAAGCCCTGAATGAAGAATGAAGGCAGTTTTCAATCCACAGAATTGCTCGGAAAGTAAAGTCTTCTGACTCATCAAATCGTTCGCAAAGACAGAAACCGAAATAGCAAAAGCAGAACTAGTTTGAGGGAAATTTGGGTTATTACCAAGTATACACTCAGTCAGCGGGAGATTCTCTAAAATATCTGCTAGTTTATCAAAAAGTGGTGCCAGCCCTTGTTACTTCTATTTTTATAGCACACACGAAAGGGGAAAGGCAACCAACCGACTCTTCTCAAACGAATGCTGCACACTTACAGCACTAAGGAGCAAATACATAAATAGTTCAAAGTCAGATTTAATTTTAGAAATAATTTGCTTTATCAGAGGGACGGTCATTTGAAAACCGGACCCAAAATTTATATAATTAAGTTAATTAGTTAGTAGTATTTAAGCCCTTCTCAAGCATTTAGAGAAGGGTCCGTAGATTTGTCAAAAACTCGTCCTCAGAACATGCACTTTTGCGCCCTCAGAGGTGGTTTTGAGGAATGGATGGATCAAGGTTTATTAATGTTTGCATCTGATGTCTGCTACTGATGTTGCACTTCTTTACTCTTAGTAGATGTTAGAACAAGGAGAGATAAATCATTATTGCTTGAAGCCTATGAGTGGAACCAGTCATAAATGGTACTTTTATCTCTTGACTATTCCTGCTTATGTTCTTTAAGTGATTTATAGTTTTAGTTGTTTATATGTCATTGTATGAGTGTATGAGTTATCATTTGGCACTTTTGTACGGTGGAGTCATATTGTTTATGCTTGACATATGAGTAACTTATTATGCGATATGCTGTTCATAATTGTTTTGTCTAATTTCTTATGCAAAATAGTTTATCTTTAATGATTTCTATTCTTATGATAGCTGAATGATCTTCATTACCAGTTATTGTTCGAAATCTTTTTAGATCGCATAATAGGAGATATATACCCCGGGTTAGTGTAGATTAGATGTGTTGATTCTCACTAGATTACAATAGCATAGAGTTAGTTTAAAGAGTCTGAATTAGATTAGCTTTAAATTCCTCTTAGATCAGTATAGTTCAAACTCTACACAAACACACACAACTAAGGTTGGGAAACTGGTCCCGTTATACCTAGTTGGACCCGCTATACCAAACGGATAAGGAGCTGCCAATCAAGGTCCAGACCGGGTGGGTATCCCCCTTGTTGTCGACCCGATTTTCGGGGCTTCAACATATTTGGCGCTAGAAGGAGGGCCTAAACTATGAATGGCACCTAAATCAAAATCTAAATACCATTCTGAGAGTAAATCACCCTCATCAACTCCCCCGACTTCCTCAGAACATTTAAATTCAGAATCAGAAGTTGGTCGAATAATAACCGCTGCTACATATCCTAATATTTCAGACCAACCTACCATCGAACCCCCTGAAGTTCAAACTCTTATTCACAAACTCCAGGGATTTTCTATTTTTTCACTAGGGTCTGATAAATCTCAAAGCAGCGCGACTTCGCAATACAATCCTGCTCATCCCCTGACCAGGTTAAAGAGCGGAAAATTTGACATCCAGCCAACTGAACTCCCTCTTCCCACAAGAAAAAGAGCAAGGAAAACATCACTGCACTCTGACAGTGAGACTCTATCATCTACATCATCCATCTCAACCCCCTCACCGCGAAGTCAACCACCCACATTTTCATTCCAAATCACTCATCCACCTTCCACAACCCCTCTTCCCCAATCATCCAAGATCATATTATCTTCATCTCCACATCCTCAAGGATCATCTCCTACACTTGCAATTACCAGTAGCTCAAAGATGGCTCAAGCTCCATGGAGGAACCCTGGAGCGGTTTTAATGCCTCCACCCCTGAGCCAAATACCACCACATCCTGAGAAATGGCTACCCAAGTTCAACCTAGAAACAGGCATGCTAGTTGAAGAGCACATTAAAAATTTCATGCTCTTTGTCAATCTCAATGGAGTTACCAATGAAGATGTTGTGGTCCAGCTTTTTCCCTATACAATGCAAGGAATAGCCAGGTCGTGGTACTTTTCATTACCTTCCGGGTCTATAACGAGTTGGGACATCTTCCAAAATCAATTCCTCACCAAATTTGGTGATGATAGATCAACAACAATGTTAATCAGTGACCTATCCAATCTTAAAGCCGAAACTAAAGAACCCATCAAAGATTTCAATTTACGATTCAATAAGATTCTCAACAAAATTCCCACTGCTTCCCAATCTAGCGAAGAAGTACAATGTGAATGGTATATCATAGCCTTACCATGAAATCTAGCAGTCTTCGTAGATAGGGCGAATAAAATAACTTTAGTTGAAAACCTGACAGAGGCGATAGCAGTAGAGAAATGCGTTATAGATTTGGAGAAAAGATCTATGACAGAAGAACGCAAATCCAAAAAGATCACCTTCAAGGAAGATCCCAAGAAGAAACAGACAAAAGATCCTTTCGATTTGGAAGGGTTGCAGAAAGTATTAAAGACCATGTCTAATGAGATGATTGACATAAAGAAACAAGTGGCAAAAGCTTCTTCAAAAAAGCCCTTCAGAACTTTTAAAAGAGGCCCTTCAATGGATACGAAACCACCCAACGCTATCTCAAATGTCGAATCCGAAGAAGAGGAAGAAGAAGAGAAAACCATTGAAGGACAAATCGATGATGAAGAAGTTGTAGAACTACAAGGAATGTGGGATTTCATCCTCCCACAAGAAGAATATCAAGAAGCATTTCCGGTTAGCACACGAAGCAAAAACCAACTTGATCCTCCCCAAACTACCCCTAAGCAGAAGGGCGCGAGCCCTACAGTAAAAGAAAAAGTCGCGACAAAGAAAACAACCACTAAGGCGACTCAATCTAGCCCAGTCCAACCAGATCAAACACCTCCATCAAGAACACTAATAGTGTTGGATGAAATGGACTACAATATTATCGATGACATGAAAAAGACTAGGGCTAATATCACTCTTTATGAATTGAGCAAATTGAAACATCAACAGAAAATAATGATGAAAGAATTACACCCCGTACCTACCACATCTTTGCCTACAGCTGTAGCTACACAAAAAATGGGAAGACCCCCAATCAACACGGCCAATAAGATCGATCCAAATGACATCGCATTGATTGGAGGAATACCAAGATCTCACACTCCCCCCTTTTTGCTCACTTATGAAATCTTCAATAAAAACGTGCACAATTGTTTGGTAGATTCTGGAGCTTCAAAAAATATTTTACCCAGATCAATATGTGCCAAGTTAAACGTTCAACCACAAAAATCCCCAGTACGCATAGTTCAGCTTGATCGGTCCCAAGTCGAAGTGCTTGGTGAACTTAATCAAGTTACCATAAGATTGTCGTCTAACCCCAAGGTATGTCAGGTTATCGACATTCTAGTAGCTGATATCCCTGAATTATACGGCCTAATTCTCAGCAGGGATTGGTCTGATAAACTCCGTGGATACTTCTCAACCGACTAGTCGCACATGTGGTTACCATATAATGGTAAACCAAATCAAATAAAGGTTGAACGAGAGTTACACCAGAAATACATAGTAACAAAATTGGAGGGAGAGAATGAAGCGATAGCATATAATAGTAGCATCATAGGCAATTACTCGACAGATTCTTTCCTCGGAAATTTCAATGCTCATACATCACTTTACTTAGAAAATTCAGTTGTGTCCCAAGTAGAAAATTTTTCCCAAATTGATAATTCAAAGTGTGTTAATTTTGTAGAAGAACCTGTAAATACATCTTTGTTTTGGAAATTATGTTTTTATGGCTCTAAATCTAACGAAGGAGCAGGAGCATGATGCGTTCTGATTAGTCCAGAAGGGAATAAGACAATGCTTACATGCAGAGTAGAATTTGATTGCACGAAAAATACAGCAGAATATGAGGCCTTGGTGCAAGGCCTATACAAAGAAATCGGGTTGAACGTCAAGTACCTTCAAGTCTATGGAGACTCTGAGATTTTGGTCAAACAGGTACGTAACACCATACATTGCCTATCAATTCATTTGAAACACTATCAATCTCTAGTACAAGATCTAACTGAGAATTTCATAGAATTCAATATTTTCTCAATCCCGAGAATTCAAAACGCGAGCGCAGACCTTTTAGCCAACGTAGCCTCTAGACTCATTCCCTCCGAAGATTTTAGTCCAAATAGATTCTCGATAGAATTAATCTTTAAACCATCTGCCCTGACAACATTACAAACTGGAGAGTATTCAATGACGATCCTAATATTGTAAATTTCCTCATCTTAGAAGGATCCTACTCCAATCAAATAATTGACGAGGACCACCACGATCAACAAATACAACAAACTAGCACTGATAATGCTATACCTAAATCGATGGTTAAGTTATAAGACTTATACGATATGAAAAGTCGGTTTAAAAGGTTTACTAATTCTAAGCTCTGCATTTCAACTCTGAACTATGAATCAGTAAACCTGGGAACCGATGATAAACCAAAAAACGTTAATCTAGGCCACGGCCTAACTCCTGAAGAAAAACTAGCATATATTCGTCTTTTGAGACAATACAAAAATGTTTTCGCCTGGAATTACGACGAGCTGAAAACATACGACACTTCCATTATCCAACATACTATCCCTATGATCGACAATGAAAAACCTGTCCAGTAGAAACTCAGAAAAATCCACCCCAATCTAGAAAACCAAATAAAGACTGAGCTAAATAAGTTGTTAAAGGCCAGAATAATTTTCCCCGTCAGACATTCCAAGTGGGTCTCCAATATGGTACTCGTTAGAAAGAAAAGCAGAGATATTAGAATCTGCATCGATTTTCGGAATCTCAACAAAGCTTGTCTAAAAGATAATTTTCCCCTCCCTCCTATGGAGCAGATATTACAGATAGTAGCAGGTTCAGAACTAATGTCTTTTTTGGATGGATTTTCAGGATACAACCAGGTGCTGGTACATCCCGATGATCAGTTAAAAACCACATTTTGAACCAAATGGGGCACATATGCATATCGGAAGATGCCGTTTGGTTTAATCAACGCCGGCGCTACGTTTCAAAGAGTTATGGACATTGCATTCAAAGGTTTAGTCAATAAAGCAGTAGTGATTTATTTGGATGATATAATAGTATACTCTAAGAATCGAGGCAACCATCACAGAGACTTGAAACAAATCTTTCAACGATGTTTAAGGTATGGGATTTCACTTAACCCAAAGAAATTTTTTTTCGCATTAAGTGAAGGGAAACTTCTAGGATTCATAGTATCAAAATCTGGTATTCACATTGAGCCTGATAGAATCAAAGAAATTTCTGAAATATCCCTGCCTCATAATAAAAAGGCCATGCAATCCTTTCTTGGTCAAATCAATTTCGTGAAAAGATTTGTCCCAGATTTTTCAAGAATTGTCTCTCCTTTGCAAACCATGATAAAAAGGAATTCAAATTTCAAATGGGGTCTAGACGAGCATAAAGCATTGAATCTGATCAAACAGGCTATCATTAATCCTCTGTCTTTAGCAACCCCAAATTTTTCAGAATCTCTAATCTTATACACATTAGCCTCATAGAAATCATATGCCGCGATTCTAACTCAAGCAAATCAAGAGAAAGCAGAAGCTCCAACCACATTTTTTAGCTCTAATTTACAAGGGGCTGAACTCAATTATTCAGACGTAGAGAAATAGGCATACGCCGTTTTCAAAGCGATCAAGTATTTCAGACCTTTCTTACTTAAAACCCATACCAAGGCCATAGTACCGTTTCCAGCGGTAAGAAATCTTTTAATACAGAAAGATGTGGGTGAAAAAAGAGCGAATTGGATCACTGGTTTACAAGAATACGACCTTGAAATCAAACCAGCAAGCATTGTGAGAGGCCAAGGCTTCTGCAAAATGTTGGCTGGAGCATCGCATATTCCTGAAAGCTCGTCTGAGGAACGTACAAATGTATGAGGTAAGCCTAAACGATATAGAATCTTTATACGCTGACACCATTTATTATCTCAAAAACGGGTATGCTCCATCTCACCTGGATCACACCAACAAAAGAGCCCTGAGATTAAAGGCTAAACATATCAGCTCATAGATGATGTTCCGTTTAAAAGAAATTATGATTTTGTGCTTCTTAGGTGTCTCGAGAAAACTGAAGCCGAAAAGGTTTTGCAGGAACTCCATGATGGATCTAGAGGCAGACACTATGCTGGAGATGCCACCGCACATAAAATCTAACGAGCAGGGTATTATTGGCTACCACTGTTCAAAGACTCACACAATTACATGAGGAAATGCGAAATCTGCCAAACTACTGCAGGAAGACAAAGGAAACTGTCCATGCCACTACATCCGGTAAACATTGAGCAACCATTCAGTCAGTGGGGCTTGGACATAATAGGTGATATCGTTCCTCACTCTTCTAAGCAGCATAGGTATATCCTCACGGCAACTGATTATTTTACTAAATGGGTAGAAGCGGTACCTCTCAAGACAGCTAATTCTGAAAACATCATTGAATTCATTGATCAATTTATAATCACTAGATTTGGATTGCCATCAGCTTTAATTTTTGATAATGCTTCTTACTTTTCTGGAAATGCAATGACTCATTTCACACTTAAAAGAGGGTTTAAACTAAAATATTCGTCCAACTACTATCCGCAAGGAAATGGATTGGCTGAGTCAACAATTAAAAACCTATTCAGGATTATTAAAAGGACAGTTGACCAGAGCCAGAAGAATTGGCACAAAACCTTGGTAAATGCTTTATGGGAAAATAGAATAACGAAGAAGGCTTCAATCAGCACTTCTCCCTTTAACTTAGTTTATGGGAAGGAAGTGGTTCTTCCAACTCATTTAATGATTCCCTCCTTGTCTTTAGTACAGTACATCGATGAGGTATCTACTTCCTCCTTACAACTAAGACAGATGGGAATAATTAAATTGGAAGAACAACGAGAGCAAGCTAAAAAAACCCATGCTCATCACCAAGTGCTAACAAAATCCTCTTTTGACTCAAGCATAATGACCAGAAAAAACTTTCAGATGGGAGATCTAGTTTTGAAATGGGATAAGGCTCACGAAGAGAAAGGAAAACACACAAAATTCCAGAAAATGTGTCTTGGTCCTTTTCAGATTATAGAAGTCATAGGCCCATCAACGTTTGTGTTGCAGGATTTAGCAGGTAGAAAGGATTCTTTGCCTGTTAATGGACAAATCCTGAAAATATACTTTCCATAGAAGATAACTCTTCTAAATTTTTGTAGGATAGCTTTTGTTTTTCTTCTTTCTTAGAAATAAAACCAGTTGTAGATGATTACTACAGGAATTCGCGTTAAATGGACACCAGATCCTCTATTAGATTTTGATTTTTCACTTGTACAAACAATAAAGATTTTCGAAAAATCTGATCTTTATTATTGACGAATAGAGTCAAACTTTACCCTAAATATGATACTAGTTTTGACTTCAAAATTTTTATGAAAGCAACCTTTGGCAAAAAATTTATTTTATATCAGCACAATGAAAGGTATCAATAATAAAATGAGTATTCTCTATAAAACTGCTATTTTTTCAAACTCTATTATTATCGTCCAGAACTTTCTTAAGGAAAAACAATGGGTTCCTCCCTGCTAAAGGAAATCGCAGCATTCAGAGAAGTAATCCGAGAAAGCAATATATATCTCAAAGAATAATAGGTCTCATCACGAGCCGGCTTATCATGATCACAAATATTATAACTTTCTGACCTTGCCAATACTGTCCACCAGAACAGGGAAACGACTTAAGATTGTTGCAATCAAAAGACAAGGGGTCTCATCACGAGCCAACTTGTTCAGCAAAAGTGTAAATCAAGTGAATGACTGTGTCATAAATTGGCCACCAAACCAAGACATTGTTCTTTAGAGAATAAAAAAGGAAAAAGTATAAAAATGGTTTTCTCTCTGAAAAGTTGTAGATAGCTTTAAGCAGGATAAAGGATCATTGCTGGGTAACAGGTAACCCCTGTCGAGGCTATGGACGCCTGCTGGCAGCAGAGGCTCTACCTACGGTAAATGAGCATATTTTAAATGACCAGCATAGCAAAGATGACCTCATTTTATCTTTAAAAAGGACCAAGTAATGGCTGGTGTAAATACAAGGGCTAAACCATAGGAAGCAAACGAATGGAATACAGAAAGGTTGAAATAAAGTATCATTGATAGGATAAGACCAATGTACTCTATCTATCCATAACAAAGTTTAGACTGACGAAAATTTTTCTGTTTCGGAAGTTGAAGTTCAATAGAAAGTCAGAGATAAATGGTTCTTCCCAGTGAATCGCCATTTTTGTGGTCAACAACAACCCCCCCTCTTTTGTTTGGTATTAGCAACAACACCAAGCAAATGGGGGACCCTTAGTAAAAATTCAAACAAAATCCCCATGAATATTTTTGTTTTTTCCTTAGAATCTTATCGCAGCAAAGCAAAGGAAACACTTCTTTTGTGAGAATATCAAACCACGAAGAAGCGATGCTAAATTCATTGCATCGCATTTACCATAAGTGCTCTTAAATGGAGAAGCTTAAGAAATCCCCGACGGCCGATGTGCGACGTCGCATATCGAAGCAATCATGTAGAGCAGAACACAATGACTAATATCTGCGATCTGCGATTTGTGATCTATGGTCCACAATCCGCGATCTGTGATCTACGATGATCCGATATTGCGATACCACAATACTATAACACAAATCCGCGATTTGCAATGAGCGCGAATTTTTCTCAGCACAGTATTCAAGGAAAGCTATCCATTAATCAGAATTAAGCGCGCGCCTGTAAAAAAGAAATTAATGATTGTACGAATGGCTACTTTTCGTTTTTCGAAGAGTCAGTTCACTTTGAATATCATGATTATACACACACAAGATTTGAAGCTTTCATATCAATCTTTATTTTCATTTACTCTTTTCCTTTACGCAAACTATAAAACAGGAGATAACATGGAGCAATTTCGCAGGAAACATCTAAGGAAAAGGGGAAAGCACCAATGCTCAGAGAACACAGAAGAGACCTCTTCATAAGTGGGTGCCACATACGATAGGACCACAGATTCCAGAGTGCCACTCAATGGATGCTAATGACCGATAGGTCATCTGAAGCTCAGAATCAAAGGCGCACAAAAGCAGCATGATTACCGAAAGACCTGAAACTTACACACCAGAAAAGCCCGCCACGAAGAATGAAGGGAATATTAAATCCAGAGAATTGCTCGGAAAGTAAAGTCTTCTGACTCATCAAATCGTTCGCAAAGACAGAAACCGAAATAGCAAAGGCAGAACCAGTTCGAAGGAAATTTGGGTTATTACCAAATATACATTCAGTCAGCGGGAGATTCTCTAAAATATCTTATAGTTTACCAAAAAGTGTTGCCAACCCTTGTTACTTCTATTTTTATAGCACGCATGAAAGGGAAAGGCCACCAACCGACTCTTCTTAGACAAACGTTTCACGCTTACATCATTAAGGAGCAAATACAAAAATAGTTGAGAATCAGATTTAATTTTAGAAATAATTTTCTTGATCAGAGGGACGGTCATTTGAAAACTGGATCCTAAATTTATGTAATGAATTTAATTAGTTAGCAGTATTTAAACCCTTCTCAGGCATTTAGAGAAGGGTCGGGAGATTTGTCAAAAACTTGTCCTCAGAACATGCACTTTTGCGCCCTCAGAGGTGGTTTTGATGAATGGATGGATCAAGGTTTATTAATGTTTGCATCTGATATCTGCTACTGATGTTGCACTCCTGTACTCTTAGTAGATGTTAGAATAAGGAGAGATAAATCATTGTTGCTTGAAGCTTATGAGTGGAACCAATCATAAATGGTACTTTTATCTCTTGACTATTTCTACTTATGTTCTTTAAGTGATTTATAGTTTCAGTTGTTTATACGTCATTATATGAATGTATGGGTTATCATTTGGCACTTTTGTAGGGTGGAGTCATATTGTTTATATCTGACATATGAATAACTTATTATGCGATATGTTGTTCACAAATGTTTTGTTTAACTTCTTATACAAAATAGTTCATCTTCAATGATTTCTATTCTTATGATGGCTGAATGATCTTTATTACCAGTTATTGTTCGAAATCTTTTTAGATCGCATAATAGGAGATATATACCCCGGGTTAGTGTAGATTAGATATATTGTTTCTCATTAAATTACAATAGCATAGAGTTAATTTAAAGAGTCTGAATTAGATTAGCTTTAAATTCCTCTTAGATCAGCGTAGTCCAAACTCTGCACACACACACACACACACCCAAGGTCGGGAAACTAGTCCCGTCATCCCCAGTCGGACCCGCTATACCAAACGGATAAGGAGCTGCCAACCAAGGTCCGGACCGGGTGGGTATCCCCCTTGTTTTCGACCTGACTTTCGGGGCTTCAACAGGTCCAGAACCATAACATTTCAATACCATGAACCCAAAACTAGGGATCAACACATATGACAAGATGCCATGGTCCAAAATATCGGTTCAATTCCCAAGAACTAACTACCAAGGACCAAAAGTATGATCCCCAACATATACGCGCTTTTGTAATGAATAACCTGCGTGTATACGCGCCTTCGTCTAGATGAAACTGCGTATATGTCGTTTTCTTGTTTCTGAGTGCCTGAACTGAGATCTGTTACCAAAGGGAGTTGCCATCAAGGACAACACCTATGCCGTAATGCCAACATCTAGAGGATGTTTGGAAGCTTAGTTCTATGGAAGTAGTCAATGGATACTTGGTTGGTGCACTTGAGTAGAAGTTGATGGAGGACAAGCTTGAAGGGAATCAATCTAGACTAGGATCGAGTTGCTTAGAAGAGCCAAGCAAGGAAGTGAAGTACCTTAGGAGGAATGTCAAATTGGAGCACAAACCAATGGACACTTCTGAGGCCGAGTTTTTGAAGAAGGTTTTTGATGTGAGAGACAAGATAAAGCCGACAGAAGGAGCTGATGCCTTGAAGCTGAGTTTTGTGCAGGTGACCGTGAAGGGCAAGAGATTTGCAGCTTTGGTTGATACGGGGGCTACTCAGAGCTTCTTATGTAGGAAAGCAGCAAAGCCTTTTGGGAAGAAAGCTGAAGTGGAGAGAGAGTGGAGTGCTTTCAAAGTAGTCAAATCTACCATGAAAGCTATTATTAGTGTGCTAGAAAATGTTCAGGTGAGAGTGGGCTCATGGTTTGGAAAGTTGGACTTGAGGATCCTAGACATGGATGATCATTCTATGGTGTTGGGGCAAGATTTCATGAAGCTTGCACAAGCCATACTAATGGTGGACCGAGAAATTCTCTTGATCATAGCTGAAGGAAGAACTATGTTGGTTCTGATGAATAGAGGGAGTTGCTTGGGATATAGACCGAGGATGAATTCTATGACTTTTTTTCCCAAAGATCTGAATGTGAAGCATGAGGATGTGGAGAAAAGAGGACTTTGGAGTATGACTCAAACAACGAAGGAAGGAAAGGTGATTGAATTCATTCCAAGAGCGAGGAAGAAGGAAGGAAGTGGGAGGACAATCTCATGAATTATGGAGCACTTGACAGAGACATCTTCTACTGATGATCTTCACAATGGAGTTGTAGATGAAGGGAGTCCAAGTAGTACTTCAGAAGTAGTGGTTGGAGAAGATTATGCAAGTAGAGATTCGGCTGGTATAGTGGATTTTTGCAGGTATGCTATTGGCATATATGACTTTCAGTTGACAAAGGACAAGCTAGGTGAGCTTGGGTGTACATGTGAGGAGATTGAGGCTTTGCACAGATACTTGAGGACACAACATCAATCTGATACATGGGTGGATGAGAGTCAAGGAGGAAACTTCTTGACCCTCCTTTCTCTATAGACAACCTTGGAGAAGGGTTGGTGTAGGGACCTTGTTCGGAAGGGGCTTCACAAACTTAGCAAGGGGCCTTGGGAGGAGGCTTCTCTATGACAGATTTCATACTTGGATGCAGATGACCAGATGTTGGGATGGAGTCTACATGGGTTGGACGTCATGGACAATTAGAGTCATGGACATCAAGTTGGAGATGTGGAGCATGGCAGTATGTAGGGACATTATGCAGGAGCATGTGTAGAGGTGTCATTCATGGACATTCTATGGGGAATGTTGAAGCAAAGGATGTTGTGCAGATGTTGTTATGACATGGAGATGTATGAGCCAATGGAGAGGTTGTACACTCTTGTCCAACAAGGCCATGGGCTGAACATGTTGCAAATGGGATGGAGTTTCCATGGACCTGAGCATGGGAATTGGATAGATCCTTGATGAGTCTGAGATGTAGCAAAAGTCAGGGGAAGACTGATGGTGGCATAAGGATGTGCATTCTTGTGGTTTGGGCGTATGGTTGGATTAGCTACCCAACTAGTTTGAGTCATGAGGGGTACTAGTGTGTAGAGAGATGTTGTTGTTGGGTCGAAATGTTGGCACATGATAGAAGTGTGTTGGCATCTGATGAAAGACTACAGGATGAGGATGAGACATGATGGAGATGGTGGTTCTACATATGTTGCAGGGATGTTTGTAGTATGTGGAGGAATTGATATCATGGATAAGACTATTCGGATATGGAAATCTTGATCTTTGTGGATGGCTACCAGGATGGTATGTTGTCGAGGACGACAATGATTTCAGGTGGAGGAAGATGTAAGGACCTGCATCCCTTGGCATGCCGTCTGGCATGAAGAGCGATTTAGGTGGTGAGCAAACGAGTTGAGAAACATAAGCGAAGGTGAGTTGTGACCAAAGTGTGCGAGGAGACACATGTTATAGTTCGCATAAAGGTTGAGAAAAAGTGTTTATATGGTGGATGAGCATGGGAAATCCATACATTAAGCTGACGGTTGAAGGTTATGATTGAGGGCGTTGGTCGACGGGCCGACCAAGCTACAAACATGAACAAACGTGTTGGTTGATAAATTGTAAGGGTCGGCCGAGGAAGTAGCACGACTCTTGGTGAGCGTATCTATTGTATGCTTGGATGGATCATTTGAACCATCAATCATCGCACATCATCCTTTGATCCAACAAAGGAAGGCATAGTCACAAGAGATACGAGGTGTGAAGTTGGGAGTGCAGCTCTATGCACCCAAGTTAAGGGGAAGTCACACGGTTATCACATGAAGGTCTCGGGTGGAAGGTGTAGGAAGAGGAGTGCCTGCCGATTGAAGGAAGGAGCACGGGTGAAGGCACGGTGAACAGTTGAAGGTGTGGGTGCCTAGTTGTGTGAAGACTTGGCACGGGTATCTCAGGTAGCTCGTGTGAGCGCCCACTCGTCGTGCAAGGGTAAACGGTGGAGTCGCCCATAGGTGCGAAGTTGGTGAACAATTGTGTGAAGGGGGTGTCTTGGTGACTTGGTGGAGTCACCCGCCCATCGTGCACAAAGACAAGGTTCGGTTGTGAAGTGCGGAAGGTAGCTTGTTTGAGGGCGCATTCGCTCGCCTTGGGCAAGGAAATCTTGGCTATCACACGGAGGTGTGATGATGATGTAAATTTGGCCCTGAGGAGATTTTGTCCATGGCCATGGAGGAAGAAAGATGGGTGTCTTCCCCTTTTCACTTGTGTTTTTTTTCCTACAAATATGGATTTGTGTTCTTTATGAGAATGTACGGATGGAAGGATGTACTGAAATGGGTTATTGATATTAAAAACATAGCAAATTGATTATGCATGCTTTAATTGTATTGAATTGGTCAATTGATTAGATCCTGTTAGGGTTTAGGAAAAATAGGTTCACATATTTTATTTCATGATTGCCTCACTCTCGATTTGGCTTTTTCCAATAGGTTCATGTCGCAGAGCTTGTGGGGAAGACTGTGAGACTGTATTTCTCAGCCCAATGGTGTGGCCCTTGTAGAAATTTCACTGGACAACGTGTGAATATTTATAATGAGATTTTTAAGAGAGGGAAGACCTTTGAGGTTGTGTTTCTCTCAAGTGAGAAACAAAAGAAAGACATTCAAGTTTGCTAACATGCAATGGTTGGATTTTCCATTTGGAAACAACACAGAAAAGAAATCTTTTCATTACTTTGGAGTTCAGGGTATACCAACCTTGATCATCGTAGGTCTAGATGGGAAAACAATACATACTGCTACAATGGGCCTTATACAAGAATACCGAATCAGAGCTTACCCATTTACAACAAAGTGGTTGGATGAGCTTGCATGAGAATATAGAATCATATCTTACCCATTTACAAAATATCAACTGTATGAGCTTGAGGTGAAGGAGAAAGCCAAAAGAGAAGCACAAACCCTGGAGTCACTCTTGGTTTCCGATGAGCGGAACTTTGTGAGAAGAAGTTGCACTAATTTGGTATGCCAATATCTTTTTTACATGAAATGACCTTATACGTATTCCCCATCCTTTTTGGCACAAGTTATTGCATGCCATGGACAATATATTACATAGATTAAGGCGTTTGTAGCCTGTGGAAATTTTGCATCTTCTCAGTTTCTCTTTATGAGGAAATTCAAAACTAATGAATCACAAAACGTTTTGGATGAACCTTTCAATGACGTCCCAACCAAATATTTTTTTCCAAATGCGCGTTTGGAAACATTTCTCACATAGAAATGGTCCCACTTGCTGGCATGGTATTGATATTAGTTGCCATTGTGATGACATCCTTCAGCTTCCAGCTTATCATGTATTCTTTCACTATCGTTGGAGCTCATATGTGATTGCTACAAGAGTGCGAGGATTTGTAGCTTGCAAAGCATTATCACAAAGAAATGAAGATCCTACAAAATCATCTCGTCCCTGGGATGTGGTATTGTTATTTTCTTCTTTCTTCTTTATTCTATATTTTGTAACTTGTGAATTGATTATTATAATATATATTGTCTTGTTTTTTGTCCCATGGATATTTATTGTCTTTGTATTCTATCAATTTAAACATTAAATACAGTTTCCAAGTTATTGATATATTATATAATGTTTTACCTTACATGATCATGATGGACATGTTATGGGAGAGGGAGCAAGAGTTCTTCTTCTGGAAGAATTGAACATGCAAAGGTACAACATTTTTTTAGAGAGGACATTGAACAAGTAATCTAGCTTGTGTTATGAGATTTAAAGAATTTTTATTTTAATATTATCATTATATAATTTGGCGCTTTCACTTTTGATGATTTTACCATAAAAGGGGAGCAAAGATTTATGCAAATTTTCTTGGAGCAAGTTCTACTTCTGATACATATCACATGAAAAATGTTTGTCCATAAGGTATAGGCTGTCAAACACTTATTTCAATGTTTGTAAGCCTCTTGTTAGAATGCATTCTTATTGACCTAATGGGATATTTTTAGGTACTAGAGTTATTTTTTTCATGGAAAATGATTAACATCAAGTTGGGGTAAGAAGAGAAATTACACTTCCAAATTGTCAGACCTCTCTTTTTGTTGAATCAAAAAATTCACTATAGATGCACGTTGAGAGACAAAGAGAAAAATGAAGTCATGTTAGACTAAACATATTCCTTTTGTATCCTTAGAGTCATGTTGAATTCAAATACCTCTCTATTTTCTGTGTTTGTGCTCAGAGCCCCAAACTTTGCCAACGAAACCATGCTAAAAAGATAATTCCAGAATGAGAGCCACAGTTGAAGAGAAATAAGGAGAACGCTACAGACACCTCGTGCATCCTTAATAGAGGACAAAAACCAAGACAAGAGACCCTTCACCACGATCAAATTGATGAACATCAAGAGGTATGCTTATATTTAAAGAAAGTTGTTATTCATAGAAATGATGAATATTTAGGTAGATCCATTATGGACATGCAAGAACATAACTCTTCAAAATTTATTAGCATCAATAATGTCGCTGATGGTATATTAGAGAATCTTTAGGCATCTCTTCTGAGAAATTTTGAAATTTCAAAAATGCGGAATCAAGACCTTGAATCAAGGAAATATGTGATTATGCATGAAGCTACCAAAAATCAAGCCAAGGAAACTGATTACCACACTATGTGTTTCCATGATCAATTTTCTATTGGAAAAATAATTGGAAGTAATAACATGAATCTTATGTCTAAATTTAAGAAGGTTGAAGATATTACACATTGTCAAGGTAGAGGAAATGTTCAAAATCAAACTGAAGGTGTGGATTATCCATTGTAGCATATGCCTAGAAAATATGCATGGGAGCATAATGTTGAACATTCTCCTAAATGTGTTTCTTCAAGGGAGTTACCAAGCAAAGTAAAAATTGCCAATGAATCAGTGTTGCAGGTGGAGGTTATTATTTCTATAAATTTATGGAGGGATTGTTTTCAACTTAGGAGTTGTGGGAATGATTTAATGAAATTTGTGGTATATAGTACATGCAATTCAATTCCTATTCTAGGCTCCATAGAAGAAAATTGGACCACTTATCTATGAGAAACATGTGGTAGGAAAATTGATTTAGAGAAGATCAGAAGTACCTCCAACATCAACTTTTGAACTGCTTTGAACATTCTATCAGTCGACACGGAGAAAAGTGTTGAAAATAATATTGAGAGGGGGGGTGAATCAGTATTATCTAATTCTTTTACCAAATCTTCCTTATTTATACTTTGAGTTATTTTTGCATACCAATACAATAAATAATGAGCATGAACAGGAAAAGCAGACAGTCACATCAAAGAACACCAGATATAAGGTGGAAACCCAATGTGGGTGAAAACCACCTGCTGCGATATGTCTCTATCTTCTTTCAAATTAGAAATTCCTTTTACAATGGTCTTGTACTGGTGCAGTCCTTTACCAGTACGCAGGCTGCAACCTGAAAAGAGCTACAACTCTCTCTCGTTTTCCAGT
>APFE030704946.1:66757-96807 GCA_000404065.3 Pinus taeda | reverse complement strand
GCCAGTCTCCCTACTGTGTTGTGAAACCACATTCACCTATGCTCATGCTCCTCAAAATGGCCAAAAAACCCTCTTTGCCTAAGTTATCTGGATCATCGCGTCTGTTTATTGAATAATCGCGCTGACAGGCGGAGGCCAGTGTTATTGCTGCGCTGCCAGCACGGAAGCACACGTCTTTTCCACGCTGGTCCAATTTTACGAACAGCGCACCCTCCGTTTGTCCTGTTGCGCGCTGATCGGCCCTCCTCTACAGTGATCTGCGATGTTAGCGCGCCAGCTCAGTGTCTCACCCGCGCTGATCCTGTTTGGGTGAATTTGTTCTAACAACCAACCTTCCAGATCCCTCCAGACTTGGTTGTTAGCATTGTTAAGGTCGCCATCCTTTCTCTGGCATGTCTGTTCGACTGACCATCCACTTATCTTGGAGGAAAGCTCATCCTTTACCTATTCATGGAGACTCCTTCTCCTTTATAAGCCTCCTCCATTGCCCATGAGCAGCTAGTTTTGGAACATATAGACTTTGATTGAGGAATTCTTAATGCATTAGTGCTGCTCTTTGTAGGCATTTGGTGTGTTGTGTGAGGATTGTTGTGAGCTTGAGGAAGGTCATTAGCTTGTTGCCTTGTATGTGAGAGAGAGACCTCTTTGACTTGGGAGATTTGCTTCAAAGGTGAATGCTTGGAAGATATGCTGGCTGGACCCTCTAGAGAAGGACTCAGCGTCAGGACTCCGGTTGTACCTTACTCTATTTTTTGATTAATAAAGATAGATGACTATGCTTATGGTTCCATTTCCATTTGTCTTATGAATGATTAATGTAAATTGTATCCTTCCTGACTGATACATAGTTGTTGTTAGTAGGTTTTACGCTTGTGTTTTCTCTCTTTGCTTGTGCAGGTGTTCGTCCGCGGGGATAGCGGAGAATTGTGATCGGCTAGAGCGAAGGAGCGAGAGGATCATCTCTTCGACAAACATAGCGTTGGAATCCAAGTAGGTTTCTCTTACCCACTTGTTAACTACAACTAGGAACCTGCAGTATAGCATTGTTTGATTGTTGCTAGACCCCCTTTGGGTTAGTAGGGATCGCCTCTATCCGTAGAGGGGATTTACCTCTCCAACACACCTTATAGAGCCAAATCGCATTAGAAGGGTGAGCGGAGGACTTAAACGGAGGCGGAAGAGACCCCCCGATCACCGATCTCTGATATATAGGGTCGGAGATAGACTTGTGTTCGATGGCGAGACCCCGAGCTGAGCGATATTGCGATCGCTGATATCGACGGATCAGTGTCGGCGATGCCACGAGACAAAGGACGAATCCTCGGGCCAACGCAATTTACGATTTCAATGTATCGCATCGCAACGTCGCCTCGCATTGATGTAAAAGGGGTGATAACGACGGACCCGATGGATATTATGTGTGCGACACTATAAATTTTGAGATCCAAAATATGTCGGGTTTCTGTGTATTGGCGCATTTCGGCATGAAAACCGAAATACAAAGGAAAATGCCCCGAAGCGACGCGATGCGATCTGGATTGTCGGATCGCGGGATCAAATTGAGGGCCAGGATTAAATTGGTGATCGGGAGTCCCTAATAACAGGGCCAATGTGATTTGCGATAGTGATAGGAGGACCCGATGTGATTATAGGGGGGATGCGATAAATTTTGATTTGTCGGGTTTTTCACGTATTTCTCGGTGTAATTGGGATTTTGCCTAATCCGAAATGCGACGCGATATACTGCCAAATGGCGGACTCGATAGGGATTTGAGGGGCGATGGAAGGGAATTTCACGTTCGAGAATCACGCCCGATAGTGTATTTTGCGGATTGTGTAAGGGAAATTTCTCAATTTTCGGCTTTTTGCTTGGAAAACGGCCCCGATCCCTTCGTAACAGCTCTTGATCTTTGATGCACGCTACAGGTGGGCATTTTTTACAAGCAATGATGCGTTTGAAGCCACAGAGCCGCAAAGCCAGGTGGCCAGTCGAACAAACAGAGCACAGAGAAGCCGTAGGGCTGCAGAGGGATAATGAACCGCAGAGAAACGACTGGGGAAGCCAGAAAGCTGGAACGGTAGCTCAAAGGAGGCAGGGAGATCAACATAGAGCAATTGATGAAAAGCAGGCAGAGAGAGCGAAAACTAATGCGCAGAGCAACTTTTGGAGTCACTTGGAGGTCTAGTGAAAAGCCAGAGAGCTAAAAGTTGCAGAAAGCCAAAGCCAGAGCCAAAGAAGCCAAAGCCGAAGAGCGAGAGCCAGAGCTAGAGCCGAGAGCCAGAGGGCCGAGAGCTTCAGAGACAAAGGATAAGATGGTGTTATGAGCCCAATGTTTATGTGTAAAACATTAGAGTTGAGTGCGGAACTTGTGAAAGAACTACTACCATAATCCCAGAGAGCCTAGTTGAGTTGACTAGAGCTCATGGAGACGTAGCCCAAGAGTTTTGGGTGAACTCCTAATTAAATTGTTGTTCTGTGTGTTGGTTTTATTGTTGTATTGTTTACTTTTATATGTACGTTATATCAGCATAAACAATAGAATTTTAAAAGCACATAAACAATTTTAAAATAAGCACCAACATACACCTTATTTTCAAGCACTTGTTAATTTTGCATTTGGTTAATCATAATACCTTGGGAATATTTAAGCTTTGGAAGTGGGAGAGGTTCTTGTAAGTTAGACAAGAACCCTGAGTGCCACATTTTCATATCAATAAAAAATGACTTTAGATTCAATGGATGCATAAATTTTTCTTTTTAATTTCCTTATAATCAACGAGACATATTTGATATCTCTTGGCATTCAATGGATCTTTCTCGTCAAAAGAAATATTACCAGTGTATTCAACTCAAAAGTAGTTGACGCTACTCCTCTCACTTTTCAAATCTTGTAATACCTACTGTTAGGTATATAGTTGGTCTTTGCGGGGCACTGAAGATTGGCGAAGTCAATGTTTTCCTTAAATATGTAAGTACACATGCATGTCGCACCCTTGACACCTTGTAGATGCAACCATAGAAAGAGAAACCAAACACACTTCATTTGGAATTAAGATGGATATATGTTGGTATTATATATTATCTACAAGCTTCAACCAATGAACAAGAAAACCAAATAGAGAAGCATACCAATCAAATTTCTTTTGTAATTATTTCATGACATCTTCGTATGCTCTCTAAACTTGTCATATTCTAGTTTGAATGTGATTAGTGTACATCTTGCCATTTTCCCAGATAAAACAAGCAAACATGCATTTGGCATAAGACGATTAGTATTGCCTCGGTTATCATGTGTTGGGTATGAGAGGAGAAGGCTAAAACTAATATTAAAGAATCACTTTGTAGTAGGGTCGCATATCTAGGATGTTATTCATAGTGCCTTGGTTTTGACTATCGACTTCTCACGGGTCTAGAGGTTAATAAATAGAACTTGCAATATGCATTTCACACTTTCAATTCCTTCATCATTTGCTCACATGTTCCCTTGGTTCAATTTATATTTACTACAACATTAAGGAACTTGCTCATTACTTCTCTTGGACATATCGGGCAAAGATAGTGTTGATAGGCAGAGGCTTTTATGTTTATGTTGTTTTTGAACATTTCCTTGTACTTGTCGTGTCCATGTAGACATTCTTTTTGTGCTCCATCCAACCTTTCATTGCAAGAAAATAAATGTAATGATCGGGGAATACCTTTTGTACTGTAAAGCATCCAATAGTTTCTCTTGGTATAAGAGTAAATTTGGGAGTCTTGGGATGCAATTCCCATGTATTAAGGGTGTCATCAACTTTAGCATGGAGTGTTCCCACTTGCATCCCTTATTGTGTAAGAAGGATGTTACGAAATGTCCCAATGGATGCTCCCACATTTGAGGAGAACAGGGAAAGGATTGAAGAAAAGAGAAGAAGAGGAAATTAAAAGGTCAATGCTTGTTTGAATGGCAGGGAATGTTAATCCCTTAGGTCTTGGGATGTTAGATTTCTATTATTTTTGTAAGTGTGCCAATGCGGTATCCTATAAATATACATCAAGGAAACTCATTTGAAAAATCATCTTATCTTGAGGATTTAATATATTGTGAAAAGAGGTTGCCTCCCTCAAAGAGGCTTCTAATCGACCCATTATTTCACTTGTTTAAGCATGGATTACTAATTTGGGCATTTAGGGTTGGTGTTGAATTCAAGTATATGTCGATAGAGTGTACGAGCTCTCAACCGAGATTCTAATTTCATCACCCATTCACACATCCTTGCCAAAACCCACGACACGTCTTCATGGGATTAACCTTATGTTAATGGAAAAGCAAGGAGAGGCATAAACAAACAATGTATCAATTGTTCTAATGAAAAAGGGGCCAAACCCCAAGGATTTCATAGATACAAGGATGAACGACCGCTCAAGTTGGTCACAGGCATTCTCAAAACCTATCTTATAGAAATAGAATTAAGTCCAATAACATAAGCCCATTCCACACCTTCACACACAACAATAAGATAATCTAGGATGTATCTACCTTGTATGAAGCATTTATGCTCTAACATGATTATATTAGTTGAATTGAGGTTTCTGTGATCCATATCGAGATTATGAGAAAGGGGCCTCTATTATTCCTTGTTCCTTTGGGACCCCCTATATTGGTGAGACGGGTCGCTCCATTAATCAAAGGATTAGTGAGCGCGTAGCTGACCTTAAGCATAGAAGAACCAAGTCTTCTGCTTTAGCAGAGCACGTGGAGAAAACTAATCATCATGTCTGTATCGAGGAGGTTAGTGTTATTGCTAAAGTTTCACATTTCCATCATCGGAAATTTAGGGAGGCCCTTGAGATTGAAAAAGGCCGGTCAATCTCAATAGAGAGGATGGCTGGAAGATCAGCAGTTGTTGGGTCCCAGCCCTCTCCTCCTGGTCGTTTTCTTCCTCCCCTGCCTAGGTTTAGCTTGATCTTGTTGTCTTTTAAGTAAATTCCCCTTGTTTCCCGTTTCCTGTGGCCTTTATTCTTTAAGGTGTGGTTGTTAAGTTTTGAAGTATTTTAGTAGCAATTAATTTATGCTATTAGGTTTATTCTAATAATTTTAATTAACAATAAAAATAATCTTGAAATTAATCTATGATAAGGTGTTATTTTTAACCCTTAAATAAAATATTAACTAATTTTTAAATATTAAAATATTTTTTGTGACCCTTAAGTTTCTCTAATACTTACATATTTAATAACTTTTATAAATAACTATTTATTTATTTTATTTTATTTCTTTAAAATAGTCCCTTTACCTCATATCTTAATAAGAAAATAACCAACTATATTTATATTTAACAACTTCTATAACTAACTATTAATTACTCTAATATTTATATAGGTAATAACTTTTATAATTAACTATTGATTTATATTAATTTATTTTAATATATAATTATAACTATAAGTTTATAAAATGCCCCCTTACTTTTATTTTTTATAACTAATAATTATATTTATATACATAATATATACATAATAACTTTATAATTAGCTATTAGAATTTATTTTAATATATATTTATAACTATAAATTCATAAAATGGTCCCCTTGCTTTTATTTTTATAAAAATATATAACTAATTGAATTAACTTATTTATTTAAATATAGCTTTTGCCCCTAATCCAGTCCATCTAACCATTTCCCGGTCAAATTTAGCCGTTACTTGGTCAGGGAATATAGTTGTTGGATGCTCTGCTCTACGTTTTTAATATGCTAAACTAGATCTGTTTCTTCAACTTGTCCTCACGATGAACCACACTGGTTGGTTCGAAACACGTCGAAAAATGAAATATCATATGATTATATTAGGTAATGTATGCTTTATAATGCAAATTTTATGCCTAGGCCCAAATTGTTCATGCTTGTTGTATGGCATGGTATCAAGTTAGGTTTCCCCACCTCGAGGATGAATTTTATGGTACCCTAATTGAAGTCATCCCCAAGTGATTAAGTTCTTAGTAGTCGTTGATAGACCCACAAGTATGGGGCGACCAGGTTCCATGTTGCTTTGTAGAACTTACAGTAGAATCCGTAAATCGCTTAGGCTTTATTAGCGATAATCATTGATTCCATGCATATAGACAATCAACCAGTATAAAGAAAAATGCATGGTCATGATCACACCTTTTCTCCTCCATAACCTTCTTCAAGACCTCATCTTAAAATGTTGCATCACTGCTTCTCACTCGATATAAGCAATTGAGACTAGAGAAACAATTTGTAATGATCAGTAAATGCTTTCTTAATCACCCTTCTTTAATTCACCCTCTCATTCTTTCTCTCGGAGCATACATCTTCTCTCCTGTGCTTTTGATTCTTTCTTAATCATCCCCTTTTTAATCAGTGTCCCGCTCTTTTTATTAGAGACATACATATTGTCTCTGGCGATTTTGATTGTCAAGGCCTTAAAGGAGACCATAGTAGTCCTATCCCCAATCTTGAACAAATGTTTTCAAGCATGAAGTTATGATTCCCGATCATGCTCAAATTCATTGACCCTCATAAGGTGGGACAACTTGGACCAAGCCTATTTTTCTTCATCAAAAGATATTAGGTGAAGGTCCTTAGACATAGTCTCAAATGCCCCGGTGATGTAAACAAAAAAACTCATGGGGATGCTGTGTCTAAAAATTCATACCATGCATATCCACCAAAATCACAACCATGGTGAAAGATGGAAGCAAAGCCATTACTAATTTACCAGCGAGATGCTACCATAAATTTTGTTTACACTAGCAATGAAATGTTAAATCCAAGGAAAATAACAAAGCGCAGGAGTCAATTACAATAAATGAAATTTTATCTGCCTTTTGACGCAGTCCAATTCTATAGTTGAAATGTATAAAATCAACTCCACTCACACCATATAATGGATGGATGATAGAATGATTTTTCCATTGATTTGTGTATATTATTAAAAATAGTATGTGGAGGTTGAATCTCATCATGTATCTAATAATTATTAATAGTTAAATAAAAAATTCTAAAAATCTGATTCCAAAATAAACATGCATAAGTGTATCTCAAATGACTTGAAGACTCTTCTATTTATAATGCTACGTTGAGGTTGAGTTGGGGTAATTTGCTCGCTGGCCGACCTTGACAAATTGTCAAATAATACAAATAAATTCATATCTCCATAAATACATGTTGGAATCGAATGATCTTTGGATCAATCCTACACCTCTCGAAGAGAGGAATCCAAGAAAAATATCAGCTGCCATAAATAAGATGACCCACATGGAGTTTGGCCCTAGTTGCCAATTTTAACAATATATCAATGTACAATTTTTAGCAAGGCAACCTTTTCTATCAGGCTATCTTTTCCCTTTCTGGGCAACACCTATACAATATTTTGACACCTAGATTTTAAACTCAGAAATTTAAGACATTCTGTGAGCTAGAATTGGGTATATCAATGCACAATTTTCAGCAAGACAACCATTCTCTCGTGCTGTCTTTTCCCTTACTAGTCAACACCTATACAATATTTTGACATCTAGATTTTGAACTCAGAAACTTAAGGCCTCAGCGTAATCTTTTAGTAGTGAGATTATTATTTATCATGCTATTAATTCCATGGAAAGGGCGTCCTTTTTGTTTTTACTCCAAATGGGTTGGAATTTCACAACCAAATTAAAAATTTAGCCAAGGGAACAAAATAGCGTGCAACCATTTAATGTTACAGGAAGAGGATTATCGTGAGGGCATACAGTCATGCATCTATTATGCGTTCATGTAGAAGGAACATGGAATTATGTAAGGAAAACTATGATTTGTTGGGAGAAACTTTGCCTTCAACAAGAAACTAAAAAAAAAAAATAAATAAAAAATAAAAATCACTCAGCATAGTTGTCAGCTCCATCATCTCTATTTCCTTCTAGCTTATGCCTCCTTAAGTATTATTTCTCTATTAATTTCAGTTCATGATTCCAATTATTGCCCGTGGCAGAATCCATTCGTTGATGCTTATTTAGGTTTGCCATGTCTTCTTGAAGAGAAAATATTAAAACACATGGGCTTCGTAACCAATAGAAAGCTAAAATCTACTGTGCACTTTAGCGTACCCTGGTATTGATTTTGAACACAGATAAAGATTGAACAAAAGGAAGAGCTCTGAAGTTTGGACACCAAACAAAAGTTAGGCAACAAGATGGATTGAAGAGCATTGAAACCTAATCAGAAGCACCTGTCATGTTACGAAAGGGCTACCACCCACTCCCCTACTGTACCCAGTAGGAAAGCATTTATAGCACTGTCTAGATTGGTATAAGCATAAGGTCCCTAATTCTCCTCCTGTCCTTTGACGTTCTGCCCATAGAGCAGTTGCCACTCGCTAGCTTGGGAGCAAACTAGGGATTCCAGAAGTGCTTTTCTACCTCCACCCTGCCTATATATGTGGCTTATACCAAGATTCGAGAGGAAATCCTCCACCCATCAACCACTAAATTTTTGCAATTTTAGTACTTCCACCCTATATTAGGAATCCGAAGGACGCCAATTTTAATTATCGAACAAGGGAAAACTAGATGTCTAGAAAATAACTATGCTTAATGGAAGACAAGAGGATTCCAAGTCAGTTGTAGTGTTATGGAGTAAGAGAGTTATCCCCGACATTCTCGCATTTTACCTATTAGCAGTAACTAGCCAATGGAATGGCTGCTACCTCTTTGCCTAAAGAAAAATAATCACCAACGAAACAATAGCATACTAAAAGATGTGATAACTCATTCATTGAAGAATCAATTAACACACAAGGAAAAGAGGAAATGCATCATCCATGTATATAAGGAGCAAAGAAAACGATCCCCAGATAGGGTTTCAGGCACCAGTCAAAACGCCCTCTAATTTTAGTAGATTGGTAAATATCAAGGGTGAATTCGAATAGCTCGAACTCACCTCTGCTGCTGCGTTTTCCAAGTCAAGGAAATCTATCCTCTAGCCTTTCTGTTCTACGCGCTTTCCTTATCTCCTGCCATCAATATTTTGTTCATCCATTGCTTCTCGCTTATATTTCAGAAGTCTCACAACCTGGTATTTTTGGATTTCATTCATCGGGTTCTGTTTTGAGTTATAACTCAGCGCGTGGGTGCAACCGTTCTCTGCTTGGTAATATCACGAGTCCCATTTCCTTTCACCTCCCTTAAGCCCTTGTCTCTCCCTATGTTATCAAATCCATCTCCCCCTCAAAAAATATCCCCGGGACATCCCCCTTACCAAAATCTAACCGCTCCCTCCCCTCCTTGAATCCCTCAATTCACGTAGGCAAATTTCATTCTGCGAGATCATGAGGGGAGGTTCATTGGTTTGTTTTGCCTTGCTGGCCCAAGATATTTTTTTTCAACCAATTATATACTACCCAGTTAATGTTTAGTTTCAGATTCTTTAAGGTTGTTGGCCTTGTCACTCCCTAGAGTCTTGTTGGCCAATGATCTTGTGCCACTTGGTTCTTTTCTTTTTGCATGCCACCTGTCAGACTCCTTTGGTCCATGACAACCACGAGTCCTCCAAGCAACAATCCCCCTTCGACCTTGGAATATCTGTCCCATGACCTAGTTCTT
Source organism: Pinus taeda (assembly GCA_000404065.3). Classification (NCBI taxonomy): domain Eukaryota; kingdom Viridiplantae; phylum Streptophyta; class Pinopsida; order Pinales; family Pinaceae; genus Pinus; species Pinus taeda. The sequence continues at coordinate 87,225 of APFE030704946.1, read as the reverse complement.
TTTTTTTGTTGTTGGTCAAATACTTACATTATTTAAAATTCATGAAGGAAATAAGTAGGGGGGGTTGTCACATTTGTAGTGTGTTTTCTTTTATTAGCTAAACTCTAGGTCATGACCAATGTGTTCGAAATCGGTGGAACTAGCCAGTCCGACCGGGTTGGGGGTCGAACTAGTTTGTTTCACGGCCTTGAACAGGAAGTGGCTGGTTCGGTGCCGAACTGACAAGTCACCAACCGAATTGACTGATTCTATACAATTTGACCAAAGACATTCCAAAGGTAATTAAAAAAATAAAATAAAATAAACATGAATTTTTAAGTGGGGCGGCATAACTTTCAAGCCTATGGCTCTTGAATCCTTATCCAATTTATGGTAATGCCCTCCTTTATTTTTTATTTTCATCCTTTTACTTAAATTTTTAACATTAACATGAAATAACTGAGGATTTTTTAGAGTGGTTCCAACTTCATTGGATTTAATATGGAGAAAGCAAATTTTTAGAGCTCGCTCAAAATCTAGTAGACTTAACCATTTCTCAGGATTTCAAGATTGGGGGAATTGCAACGTTTCCATTGGATTTTGTCATGTACGAGGGTATGGAACTAGTAATTATTCAAGATCACCAAACCCTCTATGTACCCTAATGTTAGTGGCACTTGTTGTCAAACTCCTTTATCACGGCCCTATAAAAAATGTACCCATCACTCAAACAAAATCTTGACTCGACATGCTACGCTTTTTCTATCTTATTTTAATGCTTCTAGTGTGATATTGATGACGAAGGTCCCAACAGAAGCAATGGTTATGATGATATGTATGTATTCATTGTAGCATGATTTTCTTTTTCTTTTTCAATGCTAGAGGCCATCTAGAGCCTATTTTTTGTTGTATTTTCGTTTCAGAGATGAATTGCACTCGATGCTATTTTGGTTATGTGCACCCTTACATGCTATATCAATGAGAAGTTTTGCTTGTCTGTGTATAAAATGCTTTGGATTCATACGAATGCACATGACTATATATCTTTTTCTTTAAAATTTGAATGTATGTATTTTTGGCCGACCAATTCTCTGGTCCGGTTTTTTAGTAGTTTTGGTCCGGTTTCAACTAGTTCTCAGTTCGCCAGTTTGGCTCCGATAACATTGGTCGTGACTTTATTACATTATATAGCCCCACTGATTACGTTGACTTACCGTTTTACAGGATGGCACTATTTTTGCGTGGAAATTTAATTCTCCAGCCAATGCCTTTGAACCTGCAGTTTCCCTCGCAGGGCACACCCTGCCTGTTGTCTCATTGGTCTCGGGGGCAGGAAGACTCTACTCTGCTTCCATGGACCACACAATAAGGGTATGTTTCTATGCTTCTCGTCCACTACTTTTATTTGTATTTGTTTACAGAGTAAGATAAAAGAAAAATTGGGCTAACCTGGTTAATAAAAGCACAAATAAACATTGTTTTTCTTGCAAGCTTTGATGTTTTTCATTCACTTACAATTTTAGAAAATGAATTATGTACCCAATTCCAGATGAGTTTATATTTGACAGTTGTAAAGAAATTCACAGGTTTGGGATATGGAAAGTTTTCAATGTATACAGACCTTGAGGGATCACAAGTCAGTTGTAATGTCTCTTCTCTGGTGGGATGACTATCTCTTGTCGTGCTCATTAGACAACACGGTGAAGGTAAGGAAGACTTCATCATATGTCCATGTTTCATTTAGGAAATAAAATGGTGCACAAACTTCATTGGAATTTCTAACTCATTAAATGCAATGCAGGTATGGGCCGCTACATCAAGTGTAGCCTTGGAAGTGACTTACACTCATAGCGAAAAGAATGTATGTCATCTAATCCTCTCTACCCATAACAATTGTGTACATTTTATAATTAGTTTTTTCATCCATGCAACAACCTATTTACTTAGTTGCAGTGCAATGCTATTTTTCTATTCATGATTTATCTACTAAGTTGCATTGCAACGTACTTCTATTTGGCATGGTGGTCCTAGGATCTGAAATCAAAGAGGGGTAACCAGTTCATGGGGATGGTGTGACCTCTTTATTTTTTTAAAGCCAAAGTAACTTCTAGATTATTTATTAATTATTTTAATCATACATGTTTTGTTCTGCTGCAATTCTTTAGTTAGTTTTATGAGTTATAAGTCTCAGTGGTTGAAGGACGCCAAGGCCCAAGGGCAAGACATTTGTGCATCAGAAATTATTTAGTGGGTTTTATGATTTATAAGTCTTGGTAGTTGAAGGACCCCAAGGCATAAAGGCAAGACATTTGTGCCTCAGAAACTAGATACCACAGTAAAGTCAAATTCCATGAGAAAGTCTATGATTCCTTCCTTTAATGGTTTCTTTACTTCTATCAAATCTAAACATCCAGGTTGGGAGCTTTTAATGTATTTTATTGGAAAATCAACTACACTTACCACGCAAAATCTCTGATATTTTGCAAACTTGAACTTGTCTGTTTTATTATTATCATTATTATTTTAATGCAGCAAGGCCTGTTGGGTCTTTTTCTCTGTTTGGGATGAGAAAATACCAAAACCACAAAATATAAAACACAGAGGCAATGCTCTGTTTCCTTTACACTAGGATCTTTTACTCAGAGAAGTCTTTTTAAAAAAAAATTACAGAGCACAGAGTATTTCTCCACCATAAAATGATTTCTATTCATTAAACAAAAACACTTACATATTCATCCTCTTTCACTCAGAGGGATTCACCAAAACATTTACACAAAAGTTACTCTGCCTCCTATGAAATTTTACACCACTGTGTGTAAATATTTCATTTACATTCACTGCTGTGTGAAAACAAAACTTACAGGGAGTTACAGGTTTACCTTTTCACCTGTGTGAAACAACTCATGGATTTGGAACAAAACAAGCCACTAGTTTTCTTCATTTACTTTCTCCTCCTTCTGCACTGCTGTGCAATTTTTTTACTTCTTACATTACCATCAAAATTACTCTGCTGCCTGAAAATCACTTTTACATTACAAACCCAAAATATCTATGCACTTCTGTGCATTCCCTGCAATACAAAATTCACCCTCTGTTCTTTTTCATTCGCTGCTGCGAATTCAAGTTTTCTATCTCACTGTGTGAGATTCACAAATTTCTCATTGGCGCTATGAACCCCCTGTTTTTCTTCATATATCAAATACATTACAAATTGCATTTTTTTTAATCCCCGCGGGTGGTTTTTTTTACAATACAAAAATGGGTCAACGTTATATTAAAAAACATATATTAAAAACAATAAAAATAAATTTACGCCCATACTTTTATTTACTTCGCCGTATAAATATTAAACGCATTACCAAAAAACATAGCAATGTTTTTAATATAAGGTATGGGATGCATTTAATTTTCAACGGGCCCGCGTACTTTGGACAGGTTTAAACTGCACTGTCCTTTCCTGGAGATCAAACGGCGGACAACAGACATATTTAATCGAACGGATATCGGAAGAGGTAAGTTGGGTGCAAAATACCTTCCGACGGATTGTCAGTGCTGATGTCAGGCCAGCATCACTTGCTGGACAGTTGTCAGCTCCAGATTGCATCGGAGCTCGATGCACGGAAACCACTTCACTCTGATGGGTGGTGTGATATGAGACCGGCTGGTTTTGATTTACTGCGTGGTTTTCTGCCCTGTTGACTGCTGACCGCGCGGGGTTGGTGAAATTATAATTTTAACACACCCTACGCCGTGTGATGCCATCTCTTATGGCATATGTATTGATTTATGGGCCACTGACAAGTCCGCGGAAGGGAAAGAAGAAGCGATCGAGCTAAATTAAATTATTTAATGTTTTGCTAAAAACTAATCTAAAAAGTGTTGACTTCATTCGTTCAATTTCATAGAAATCCCAACCCGTATTCGATGGCTATCATCTCGTTTTCTCCTCATGGAATTATCTCTTCATTTCGACGCCTTCCTCCTTCCCCGCCTCATCCTCTTCTTCCTTATCCTTACTCTCGGCCGTGCCTCAAATTGAAACTAAAATGTGATTATGATAGCAAGATATATATAAACATGGATTTAGATAGCAAGATATATATAAGCATAGATTTAGTTTTGTTCATGTATAATTGATCGTTTAATTTACATAGCTAATCAAGCATCTCATTTTTTTTTAAGGTTTCATCTATTGACTTGAATAAGGAAGCTTTTTCTCGTGTTTTACCCAAATCTTATTTATTTATTTTTAATCCGCACTATTTTCACTGTTAAGTACAAAGAGCAGATAATCTCTGCATCCATCTAGTGTGCACCTACTTTTCAACATTTTGGTATTTGGTTTAGATTCTAGGTTTTAAATAGTTATATACATTGTATTAGCAAGTTTTATCGATATTTATTGTTGGAGGTACTATACACCTAGGACCTTTATTACTCATGACACTTAGTTAGAACATTCATTTACATGCAAGGCTTTAACATATGAACCTTCACCAGATTGGTGCCTTTGACTATCCATGCATGCATGGGACTACATGTAAGATCATTTCTGTATAATTTACTCCCTGATTTGCTCCTCCTTTCACTTTGCAACTACCTAGTTCTCTCTCGAACTTGTTGTAGGGTACTCTCATTGATCACTACATGCAAAATCCTTTCTGCAAGATTTACTCCCTGATTTGCTCCTCCTTTCACTCCGCAACTGGCTAGTTATCTTCGGAACTTGTTGTAGATCTCAAGTCCTCTCATTGATCACCACTCTGGCGTATTACCTTGGAAGTTGGGAGTCCTCTCATTGATCAACACTATGGCATATTACGTTTGGGATTTTCACCAAGTGATGTTATATAATGAGCATTGGAACCTATTTTCAAAATCAATAATTCTTTTTGTTCCTTTAATTTATTTTAGTGTTTTTGCTCTGCAAAGCTGTGTGTTCAACTTTTACTAGCTAGATTCATCTTTGCAGGTTTTCTAACACATTTACATGGTACCAAAGCCTGGACCTTGATTCCCTCGAGTTGTGATTCCCCGAGTTGCGTTTGACGGGTGTATTGGAAGAATCAGTGCAGCGCTATGGAATTTCTAATTTCCATCATGGGAATTCTAGTTACTGGTTTGGAACGTTTACCAAAACCTGAAGGTTATTGTGTAAAAGAAAACCTATTCATGGTATCAGAAGACTAGACAAGGTTCAATTCCTCCAAGTTACATTTGGAGGGGGTGTTGGAAAAATCACCACAGCTCTATAAAATCCGTAAGTTCCACACTGAGATCCTAATTACTAGTTTGAATTAAAAACTGCCCATTTCATCGAAGTGAAAACTCTTCATTTACCCTTCAAATAATATTTTCCATTTTTAAAAGTGCCATTCATACCTATGACTTGAAGGGTGTATTGGTTATCGTGTTAGCCTACTATTGATATTGGCTCCATGATCACGAAGTTGCCACATTTGCCGACCTCAAAGTCTTTGTCGTCGTGTTAATTTTCTAGAAGTATTATCAACAACAATAGTCTTCGTGCTCCAATTTTCCCTGAAGTGCCATTCATACCTATGACTTGAAGGGTGTATTGGTTATCGTGTTAGCCTACTATTCATATTGGCTCCATGATCACGAAGTTGCCACATTTGCCAACCTCAAAGTCTTTGTTGTCGGGGTAATTTTCTAGAAGTATTATCAACAATAATAGTCTTCGTGCTCAAATTTTCCCTGCCGCCATGTGATTGTTGGGTATTTTTGAAATGGAATGGGAAAATACCAAAACCAAACAAACAAACAAACACCACAGAGCAAATGCTCTGTTTCCTTTGCTCTAGGATTTTTTTTTTTTGCACAGAAGACCTTTTTTAAAAATAGCTGAGAACATAGTATTTCATCACCATAAAAGATCTCTATTCATTAAAATAAAAACACTAATACATATTCATCCTCTTTGCTGAGAGGGATTTACCAAAAACAATATTCAACCAAAACTCTGTTTTCACCTGAGAATTTACTGAGACATATTCATCCTCTTTCACTCAGAGGGATTCACCAAAACATTACAAAAGTTACTCTACCTCCTATGAAATTTTACACCACTGTGTAAATATTTCATTTACATTCACTGCCGTGTGAAAAACAAAACTTACAGGGAGTTACAGATTTACCTTTTCACTGTTGTGAAACAATACATGGTTTCCAACAAAACCGTCCACTGGTTTTCTTCATTTACTTTTTCTCCTGCACTGCTGTGCAATCTTTACTTCTTACATTACAATCAAAATTACTCTGCTGCATAAAACATTTTTCATTACAAACCCCAAAGATATTTATGCACTTCTGTGCATACCTCCCTGCAATACAAAATTAATCTCAGTGGTTTTTCCCTTCGCTGCTGCGAATCCACATTTCATTCTCCCCGTATGCATTTTTCACATTTTGGTGCTGCGGACTCTTATCTTTTTACCATGTGCAAAAATACCTGCAATTACAATCCCCGTGTATTTTTCTATATGGCTGCTCCAAGCCCCACATGTTTTTGTTCTCCCCGTGCGATAATACAATATCACATTACAAACCCCGTGTGTGTATTTTACATAACACAGAGTCAACGGTTTTTACATTACATGTGCACGCATAATAAAATAAAATAAAAACTTACAATATATTTTCGCCCATACTCAGTATTAATGTGCCGTAAGGAAAACTCTAAAACTTTACCAAACTCATGTCAGGGCTTTAAGATAAGATATGGGACATAGCTTTTCTCCATGCTGCATTTAATTTTCAACAGACCTTACTCCACGCTGCATTAACTTTCAACAGGCCCGTATGTATTTTGAAGACTTATACGGCGGAGTCCTTTCCCTTCAATCGAACGGCGGAGAGAGATGCACCTTGATCGGACGCATATCGGGCGGGGTGAGCTGACCCATCGTTACTTTTCGATGGATGTCGGGTGCTTATGTCATGGGTACGTCATGGGTGGACAGTGGTCAACTCCAAATTGCATCGGAGCCCTTCGTCGGAATGTTCCATCGCCAGAGAGCTGGCCCGATAGGTTTCAGGCGGCCGGTTTCTGTTTGCAGCTGGGTGGTTTGCCGCGAGCCTTAACTGCTGGCCTGCGCACAGGGGAAATTACCATTTCCAACAGTGATGGGCCACTGACAAGTCCGCGGAAGGGAAAGGAGAAGCGATCAAACTAAAATAAATTATTTAACGATACCTACGCTTCCATGTCGCTCAATCTGTTACAGTTTGGGGATCACTTTTCTGTTCCAAACGCTAGTTCGATGGCTATCATCTCGTTTTCTCCTCCTGCAATTATCTGTTCATCTCAACGCCTTCTTCCTTCGCTGCCTCAATACCTCTTCTTCCTTGTCGTTACTGTCGGCTGTACCTCGCTGTTCCCCTGCTCCTTAAGCTTCGACGCGCACTATGAGTACTGCCAAAATAACAGTAAATGTGGAACTCTGAATATAGGGTATCCTTACGGCGTAGGAAATCATGGATGCGGTGACCCTAGCTTCCAGGTCAACTGTGTGAAGAACTCAAATTTTGTTATCCTTATTCATGGTATCAATTACACAATACACGCGCTCCTGCCTCCTAGAACATTAGTTATCACCAGGGGTCAGAATTGTCAATTTTTGGATCCTAGCATTAATAAATCGATACAGTCTTCACAATTTGAAGGCACGGGCTTCACATTAACCGCTACAGAGGTCCTGACTGTATATGTCTACAAATATAAGGAACAGGGTCACTTACATCTGTCGAGATGTAATGCTAGTGTCTCTTACTCGTATGAGAAGGATAATTCGACTTCGGCGTCTCCGCTGGAACAATTACCAGTTCCTGCGGCATTAATAGTTCCAGTTCTCAAAGATGACGAAAGCTGTACGTTATGTGAAGAAAGTCATGGAATATGTGGTTACAACACTTCGACTCCGTTCGTTTGCTATTGCAAGGATGGACCCTGTACTGACAAATGGCCCCACGATGGTATGCTTTATCTTAAATTCCAGCAAAACCTCTTGGAACGGCTAGTATAGTTAAGATGTTATGAATTTAATCTTTGCTACCGAAGAAATGGGGTTATGATGGGTAACAGCAGGTTAAATATTTGACATGTATTCGTATGGGCCGAATAAATTTTGTTTGAGGATTTTTTCATTTAAACTACTTTTGACTTGATTTTTCTTTTTATTATTTTATAATATCAAAGGTATCACTGAACTTCATAAAATTTAATAGTAATGTATAGAATTTAAAAAACATTAATTTTTTTTTCTGTTTCTCAAAAGATGAAAGTAATTTACCAGAAAATGAGCATGACAGATAATGAAATCCAAAATTAAATTTAAATCCTAAAATAAAAAATAAAAAATGTTTTAAAAATAAAAATAAAATGTATATTTAGCTTAGATTAACTATTTGAAAATTAAGGTTCAAGAATTCGAGTAGAATTCTTAATTTTTTCATATTATTATTATTATTTAAAAAAAATGGTTATATTTCTATGGAATAAGTTGGAATGTGGGAATTACTATATTCAACATCATTTTTATTTCTATATTTTTCTAAAATAGTTTTGACTATAGGCAAAGAGTTTTTAGAGGTCTCTAACTCAACATTTTTACAACATTTAATTTATATGTTTGTGAAAAAACGCTATTAAGTTTTACATATTTGCATAACACAAAAAAGTTATATATATAGTCTAACTACTATAAATAAAGACTAACTAACGTTTTATTCTGCTTCCATCTCCTCTTGCTAGCCTACATCCTGGGGATAACTCTGCACGGCCACATGTGGAATCTCTAGAGAAAGAACTCCCTGGTCATCCCTAGCTTTCTCATTGTTGTCGCCTTCACCGATACCAAACGCTTGCTTCAGAACTGACTACCGCAATCCCATTTTCTCTTATGAGTTCTCAACCTTCTAGACCAAGTCCTCAATACTCATCATGGTTACCTACAAAGTTGTCTCGACAATCTCCATGTCCTTCCTTAAGCCTTGTAACTCACTTAACACAAGGGAAAAATGTGACCTGGCTTTACTTAATTTTTTCCCTCCAATCGACGAGATCATCGCTTCTACTTCATTCCTTAATGCACAAGAATTCTTAGGTGAGTCTCCCGCTCCATTCCGAGATGGAGAAACCATGACATTATCACAGAGAGGGTGAGTTGCAATCCACAATGTGTATGCTCTTCCTAACCATATCCTTATAGTTCGGATCAATTCCAAATTAACTGCAATAGAGTTCGCTTCTGTTTCAATTCTCTTCATTAATGCTCTTCTTGTGATTAGATTTAATTCCATTGCTTCTTGCCTCAAGAAAAATTCCCATAAGAATAGCCTGCAATAATCCTCCTCGGATTGAGAATGTGTCATTCCTTCGCCATCTCTCTACATTAAATCCTTCCTGACGACCTTCCAACTGTCCTTGGTCCTATCATGTTTGTTCATAAATCTCCATATGGAGGATGAAGGGTACAACAAATCTCCAGTCCTTCCTTCACATAATAGATGTACCTATATATACATTAAGCATTTAATCATCATGTTAGTTAATTCACTCTTCTAGGAGTTCTTCGTGTCGCTCAAGGATCTTCATTTAAATAACTTGATAGAATGTGAAATTTATTTAGTGCACCCTCATCCACCCTAAGGTCACCTTGCTACAAGGTGACAACCTGATTTGCTTGATCATTTGCGCCATGCCGCCTATTGTTTTCCCTCTTTCTATGGAAGAATTCTATAAATTTAAACTTATTAAATATAAAAAAAATCTCTACAATATTGGATTTAGACCTTGGTCCTTGTTTTTGGCCCAATGTATACATTTTCTAATTGTAATAAGGGAGTCCCCAAAAATAGATAATTCAGTTATTCCTTCAACGGTTGTCAATCTTGGCCCTTGTCATAATGCATATGCTTCTGCCTGATTGTTTGTAGCTATTCCCAATCTAGAGGCAAAAGTTTTCCATACTTTTCCATTGGGAAAAAAAAGACCCCTCCTGCTCCAGCCTGCCCCTCCTTTTATTTTTTTTAATAGTGGTTATAATAAGCATTATGTTAGAATCATAGAGCATTGAGAGAAGTGGTGGTATGAATATGAACACAATGAATGAAGATGGAGTGGTTAGAATAAAGGAGCTAATGTGTATGATGTGTGCACACCTTAAGGAATCTTATTATAGGCAAGTGTATTCCCCTAGGAAATTGTAAGACCCGATATTCAGGAAGACATGTTGTGAAGGAGCATGCATTCTTGTACGGCTTTAAGATTTTTCTCATGCGTACATGCAGTGTAATGGCACATGGAGTCATAATGTTGTGGAATAGACCACTTGGAGAGATACCAGGGTGGTAGGTCTCTTGGTATCTTAGTTCAATGAGAGGTATGTGAGTTTTCAATGAGATAATTGTTGAACCATATACACTAAAAGATATCTTAAATAAATAGAAGATACAACAACTAATTATTAGTGTTACGTCAATCTCCCTTATTCAAGTTTAGAAAAAGATTGTTAGACTGATTCATGTAAATTAGTAGTTTTTCAAAGAACTTATGAATTTTCCCATAATATTCATTTGACTCGAAAAGTTGGCATATTAGCTAATGAGTCAAAGAATGGTGATGTAACTGACCTAAAAGTTAATCACCATTATTGTTCATAAGTATCATTCAAATATTCTAAACATTTGGACGAATCGGATCAAATAATTAAAGAATGGGGCTAAAGAATTAAAGAATTGGACGAAAGAATCGGATTAAAGAATTTAAGAATTTGTCACGGTCCGAGCTGGCATCAAAATGATTAGCCGATGTCGTGCAGCGAATGGAAGCATGTGATCTATGAAATGCACGATCCTTTTTGTTTCCTAGGTTACCTTGCCTTTCCTTCCATGTTTTCGTATTATATCTTTTTGTTAACAAGGTTTCCCAATTCCATATGCGTTGCTTGAATGGTTAACCATCTGCGGGCACTCTTTCTTAGCCTCCACGAAAGATTTACTTTCAACCATAATTCGTGGGAATCATTCTCCCAATTCCATAGGTTTTATTTTCAACTATAAAACTGTGTTCGGGTTGACAAAGTCCGTAGTACACCCGTTAACAAGGCTGCTTTAATCCCACCAGTTAAAAACGTTATTTCATCACTATTGAAACATCTTCTAATCTGTAACAAATTAAATACTTTATTAAAAAAACATTTCGCTTTCATTTCTTCAGTATTGAAACATATTCTCATTGGTAACAAATTAAATATTTTATTAAAAATTTATCTCCCTCTTCCTCTGTTAAGATGGGAGGATTGGATGGAATAAGAGGTAAATTTCATTTGAGGTTCAGGTTTCTCAGCCCTTTAAAAAAGGATATACTTTTGTGTATTCCCGATTTTGTTTGGAAAGAATTATACAACATTAAATACAAGAACAACATTTCAATCCCATTAATATTAACAAATGTTTCAAATTACAACAGAAATAACATTTTAACAAGGAACAAAAGTGATCGAAATTCTTTTGAAAGCATAACATTAAAGATATCTATTTCATATCAATTTTTCCTATATCGAAATTTAAATGTCGATCTTTTTCCATAGCAAATTGATTTTGAAATTGATAACTGCGGTTTGGATATTCACCGGAGTTGTGGTTCTAACAATTCAGAACCAAGTTCAATATTTCTTTGCCCTTGTCCCCATGGGAACTCGCAACCAGAGCTTTTCAATGCTGTATTAAATGCTCAATCAATTCTGCGCTTTGGAGCATGGATATCTGTCGATGTGTTTCGCCATATTGTCAAGTATTCATCCTTTTTGCAAAAACTATGAACCGTTGCTTTTACTCATAGTATTTGTCATGGCCGCATTGCAGGTATGAAAACCTTACCGGTCATTGTAATAGGTAACTATGATTTCTTTCAATTGAAAACCACTGTGAACTTGTATCTTGTTTCCACTATTCTCATTCGGGTTAATGGAGAAAGGTCACATTCATACCAATCTCTCCATTCCACTGCAGGTTGCATCTTCGGAGGAGTTGGGCTGACAGCAATAGTATCACTGTTCTTAACGTCTTATGCCAAGAAGAGAAGACAGCCTCCTGATAGCTCTATTACAAAGGTAGAGAAATTCCTACAGGATTATGCTTATGAAGCGCCGATGCCAACCAGATATTCACTCTTAGACCTTAAGAAGATCACGAACAATTTTGCAGAAAAGTTGGGAGAAGGAGGTTATGGGGTGGTGTACAAGGGAAAGCTTTGGAACGGCGCTTTAATGGCTGTCAAGCTTCTTGATAGTCATAGGCACAACCAAACAGAATTCATGAATGAAGTCACCACAATTGGACGGATCCATCACATGAATTTGGTTCGGCTGATGGGATACTACTTCGAAAGCCGCACAAGCGGACTGGTCTATGAATACATGGGCAATGGATCTTTAGAGAAGTTTATATTTGCCAAAAGAGAGAATGGGGAAATTTTAAGGTGGGAACAATTGTATTCAATTGCTTTGGGTGTCGCTCGTGGAATTGCTTATTTACATCACGATTGCGAAAAACGCATCATACACTTCGACATCAAACCTCAAAATATATTGCTCGATGCCGACTTCACCCCTAAAGTTGCTGATTTTGGTCTAGCAAAACTATGTAGGAAGGGAGAAGATCATATTTCGATCACGGTACCGAGAGGGACGCCCGGATATGTTGCGCCAGAGGTGTGGTCGAGAGATATGGGTCCTGTTACTGATAAATCAGATGTCTATAGTTTCGGAATGTTGTTGCTAGAGATTGTTGGAGGAAGAAAGAATATCGATGTCCAGGTAAATCGGTCCAGTCAGTTATACTTCCCCGAGTGGGCCTTCAAGCTGATTGAGAGCGGCGAGTTGGGGATGAGATTGAGAGGTGGGGAAATAGAAGTTGCAGATGAGGAGAAGGCGAGAAGACTCGCAAAAGTTGGATTGTGGTGCATTCAGTACAACTCCAGAGATCGTCCTTGTATGACGAGGGTTGTCCAAATGTTACAAGGAAATGGAAAGGACGTTCTCAATCCTCCGTTACCCTTCAATTCCTCGGCTACGCCTGAAAAGCCTATGCTCTCTTCTAGTGTAAATTCTTCTTCACTTGAATTTATATCGTAGCTTTCCATATTTGATCGTCTTTTGCAAACCAGTCTTCGCACTGTTGCGAAATCGATCCACGGAAAACCATGGAGAAAGCTAATGACCTCCAACAAAGTGCACTGACAGTCCCCAAGCCATGATTTGTTTCCTGAGAACATGCAATGAGTATGCTCGCTTTCTAAAAACATGCAGTGAGTATGCTCGCTTCCTAAAAAGATGCAGTGAGTATATACAGCTCAGACGGTGCAGTGAGTATAATGTAATATTGTCTACAATCGCCTGAATACAATGATCGTTTTCATAATTTTTTGTTTACGATCTCCTGAATAGAATAATCGTTTTTATAATTTGTTTGTTTGTTCACACGTATATTGTTGGAATTTGAATGTCATGACCACATAAACTGTTAGTTGCACAGATGTGTAGCAAAGGAATTTACGTCTATATTCCCCCAATGGGGGCAGGAATAAATCCGTCGTAGGGTTGGGGTTGAGCCAAACTGTATTGTAGGACTTAAACTTTAAGCTCAAAACTGAACGTCATATTTCCATCGTATATTAATTTGGAGCCAGTCTATCACAAAAGAAAGAAATAAAACTTTGGTGGCTTTCAAATGTACCTGATATTTTTTACGCATTATCTTTTAGAAAATAGGAAAGAGTACATTGTTCACGCATAACCTTATTCCACATATTTTACATTAAACTCGACTTATTCACATATTTATACATTAAGATTGACTTAAGATAGATTGAATAACTCAATCACTCAATTATTTTGTTGAGAAAATATTTCAACCACAACACATTTAAATAAACAGAATTCCAAAAATTCTAATAAATTTACAAATTCTAAACAAAAATATATTATGAGTTAATTGTTAATTACTCGACAATATATTTAGTTGTTTATTTATGAAATTAAAATTTATAAAAAAAAAATCTACAATAAAAGTTATAAATATATAATTAAAATATTATAATAATTAAATTATATATATATATGATTGGATGATTAGAATAATAAGATTATAATAATATATTTTTATTTGAAAAAATATATGAAAAATAAATTGTATTTATATTGCATGATATTTTAAGAAATTTTATAAATAGTTAAAAAAATCATATATTTTATTAGAGATTTCCTTTATATATTAGAAGAAGTTATTCATTACCCCGATGGGGTGGAGGACCTTGAATCATGAAGCATGTGCTGGTGCAGAATATACTTATGTGAATGATACATAGTGAGTACAAGGGAGGTGATCTCGACAACTCGCAAGTGTGGCTCATAATCTTTGAGAAGGCCACAGTAAGTTTTAAAGGGTGGTGGTATGTCTGGTTTTTTTTCTTTTCTTTTAGGTTATGGGAGATAGGGAGGGTGGTGCAAACATCATGGACTATGCACAGGTTACCAACTTGTGCATGATCACTCTGTCAAAAAATTTACTATGGGTTGTTGTTATTGGTGCTAGCATTCTCAATGTTCCTCTAATAGTAGAATTTGTCATTTCATTTGCGACTTTGGTGATAAGGCACCCGAAGACTCTCTTGGAGGTTGGCTCTCAAAACTGAGTGGAGTTGAAGCATTCTTTTGGCCTGTGGCGAGTGGAAATTTGACAGTTATGGAAATGCTTTGAAGGTTACTGGTAAGGCTTCTTATTGGTTCCCCTACTTGTACTTGGTTCCTTTTGGCCCTTTTTGTGGTGGTGTGTTTCAATTGTGCTTTATAAATTTGTTTTCTAGTGAATTCTGTTTGGTATGTGTGTAACAAGCCAAGACAATTTTGGCTATGGATTTCTGGTGGCTAGAGTTTCTTTGGGGTTTGCAGAAGTGCAAGGGCCTACCATCGAATAGGTTGTCTCCACTTGGGTGTGACCCTGGAGCACTTGTTAAGCGGGGGCATTTTACCTGCCTTAAGGTGGCACTGGTGTATTTTGGTGTGACTGATGGTGCCATCCTTCAACTAGGGCTTCAAGAGGTAGTGACTAGGTAAAAAATCATCGAGTATAATCAGTGTGGTAGCCCTACTGTTGGGGTTGCTATGCCACGATACAGAGGCCAGGCTTGGAGGGTGATGGAGCCTCATGGCCCACCAAGGGGAAGAGACAATAAGGCAAGTGTTGATGAAGCCATGGGGATCGCTCGAGTAGAGCTAGGTGAATACTTGGACCATGTCTCAGTCCAATCCCCAGGCTGTGTCGTTTAGCCATTTTCTTTGGACTCCTTGACATGCAAATTCATCTTACCTTGACCACGCTTGAGGACATGCATCAACAACACCATGACAACAGGAATGAAGTGATTGCATTTATTAATGATATGCAATAAAATCAGTGGGACATTCTTGATGGTCTAACTTCCCTGTTAAGAGGCCAGAGGTGAACCAATAACAATTTAGATGATTTGGATGCATGTTTAACCCATGTTGAGTTTCATGCCCATCAAGATTTTGATCATCCTAGTCCTAGTGTTAGTAATGCATTAAATGTACCTCCGGTTTTGTGTAGTTGGTTGGTTGTCTCTTCATTTCGTGTGTTTTCTGGGCTATCTAGCTGGTTAGTTTATGGTCTTCATCTAAAGCATGGTAGATTTTCCTTAAATTTTTCATTCTTATCCTTGCCAACAAATCTGTTTGGATTGAGGCTTGGAGAGCAAAGGTTTTTCTGAATATCAAATGTAATATTTTGCAGAATTAATAGAACTTTTTTTACTCACAAAAAAGAAAAGTTATTCATTGTTTAGTTTATGTTATAAATTTACAATTAGTTGTGTTGTGTTGAAATATTTATAAATAATTTAATAATTTTTTTGTATTTTATTTAGAGATTTCCTTGGTTACTCATTCTTATTTTATATTATAAATTTGAAAAAAAGCATACTGATTTTGGATTAATAAAATCATTATTTTATTATAAATGAGAAATATTTTATAATTTTAATAATTATTATTTTAATTTCAAAAATATATAAAAAAGAAATTAGCAAAAAATATTTATAATAATATTTTTTCATTAATTGAGATTTATAAGAAAATTAATATTTAGAGCTAGTGTTCAACTTAGAAAAATAAATGGGGTTTAAATGTTAACATGGTCATATGTCATATGGGGTTTCAAAAAGAAAAACATTATTCATATTTGTGCAAACATTCTGCAAACACTGAACATAATTCTACAATATTCCTGTGATGTGGCAATGGTAGAAAAAATTATGCCATTCTGGCATTATTGTTCCTTGACTAAGAAGCATTGTTCTTACAGTCCAACATTGCATACCATCCAAATTTACAATTTCTAGTTGTACTCTTGCAAATAATTTCCCTATAATCTTATTTACTACTTTTGTTGTATACAATTCCTACATGCAATTAACTGTTAAAATTAGAGAAATTTTGAAGAAAAAATGGGCCTGAAAAAAAAAATGTACAACCAAAAAAAACTTTATAATAACCAATAGGGTTCAAGATGATGATGTCAACCATGGGGGATGATTGGCATTTTTTGGAGTAAAAAAGTAAAAATATTAAAAAAGGAAACTATTTTTTCAACTTGTATTTCCAACTTATATCCCTATAGTTTTACCCAAATTTCAAGCAGGACCACTTGTTGGATGCATAATTTAATTCCTCATCCCAAGAGTAACCATATTCCATACTTTTGGACCGTACTATGTAAAAAGTTAGAAATACATGAAAAACATGACTTCAATCAAGTCTTTTCATGTATTTTTCATTTTTGTGAGCACTTGTTTGAAGCATAATTTAATTCCTCATCTAAAGAGTGCCCATGTTCCATGCTTTCGATGGACACTACTACATGAAAAATCAGAAATAAATGAAAAACGTGATTGCAACCATGGTTTTCCATGTATTTCTCATTTTTCGTCCAACAAGGTCTATTAAAAATTTGCAGCATGAGTACTCCTTCGATGAGAAATTAAATTCTACATCTAACGGGTGCTCCCACTCAAAATTTGTGTAAAACTGTAGTGAGATAAGTTGAAATTACAAATTGAAAAAAGTAATTTTTTTTCCCTCTAAAATTTGATGATGTAATATAATCTTATTTTATTAGTTCTATAAAATTTTAAAATATTCCTAGGAGACCCATTTTAGACTCCAAAATTTCTCTAATGCCTTCTCAATTGACATAACTGTTGTAGAGGTTTTCTTATCTTTTTATTTCCAAAGCATTTGTAGTGTGTTAAAAGAATTTTGAGCTTCTCCTTGCTCTAATTGCATTTCCATTCGAGTTCAAGCATTTTCCTCTATAAACCTATACTAAGTTGACTATTTTCTTTATGCCAGTGATTGATCATAGCTTGAACTTCTAGTGAACCTTTAATCAAATTTGCGTCCGAAGTTGTACCGAACCTATTATGACCTATGGTATAACCTTTCCCCAACCTATCAATAATTTTTTCATGCACCTGCATGGTCTTGTAACGACTTGCATAGAAAACCTGTCATGACATGTCAAAGGTTGGTCTTAACCTATGACATACCCATTACCATATTGCGATAACACTTGTTATAATATTTTATAACGAGTTGTAACACCTATTACAAAATGTATTGTAGTCTTGCTACAACCTATGACCAATTTACCAGGGAGATTAATTGACACATGTGCTGGTATATTTACTTACTAGAAAAAAATGATTTTTCTACCCATTAAATCAATGATCTATCCATAATATTGTATTATTACATATTTTAGCACATAATCATATATCTTCAGTATGCAAGAATATAGTATACAAAAAAAGTTCTACTTTTCTTTCAAGAGTCAATGGAATGATGACTCCACGACTATTCGAGCCTTGAACCTGAGCCACCAAGCTCCCAAAACTGCTTAGGAGCTTATATAAATAAGAAGCGTCCAATTTAGCAAGGGTAACTAAATGACTTGGCCTTGGTTGGTCATAGATTCCAGTCACAGGGTTCACCGACTAATTAGTCAGTTATAGAGTCCAAACTGAGGACTTATTGACTCTCATCAAATTAAGTTCATGCTAGAACTCCATAGTTACCATAGCTCTAAACTAGTGTCCCAGGCTCTCAAACACCAAGGGTCTCAACTAAGATGCTTCAAATCAAGTATGATTAGTTGAATAATCACACTTAATTGAGGTGCTTCGATTCTTATTCCCTTAACATATACCCACATGACTCAACAAATAAACCATCACATTATTTTCATGTCTATACCAAGAATATTGTATCCTTATATAAATTTTGATTCATAAATAAAGCACATATATACTGATACAATAGGTTGAAACCAACAATTATCTGTAAGGGATGATATGCTACTAACTTCATGGGTATCTATTTTCCCATTACTAAATGCATATTTAGTATTTTTCACTAGCTAGGGTAGCAAGCCATAATAGCCTCCAACTACTCCTTTTCTCGGGCCCTCCACATAGGCCTCTAGGTACTGTTCAGGCCCTCAAATAATCCTCTTTGCATTCCAACATATAATCATGTTGTTAAGTTTCACTCGCCCTTCTAGGCTAAGGCATCCCCTTTTTTGACTAATAGTCTCTTGGGTGATCCACCTTCCTAAGTACTTCATGATCATAGGCCCACAAGGCCTATGTCGCGTACGGTTGTTTCTCTGATAACTACATAATCAACATCAAAACAACCTTGATTAGATTCCCATATTAACTATTTCACATATCTTGTAGCAATTTGTTGTCAAACAATGTGCAAAAAACGTGCACATGCTTACTAATTTACATAAAAATATTTTCGCTTATATATATATATATATATATCCATGTGGAACCTTGTCATGCATGAATCTGACCACACGCGCACCATTTTCAAATCATCATAGTCTAAATAAAAATAGTGTGTGGGTCTATGTTGAGTCTTGAAAATGTCATTCATTTCCATTACACTTTCACTATTATGTCCATTATATCATCTCCATTTCACCTCCATTTCACTACTATGTCACCACATTCATCCCACTTTCATTATCATTAGGCCACATTTATGTTTTTCCAAACTTTATTAATTCTAAGCCTTTTAAGTGAATTTGTGGTTAAAAATTAGGAAATAATGTGCATATGCTTATACCTAACAAATGGGTTGAGATTGTCGACATGTGTAGGTTGAAAGGAGGATTCTCGAAGACCCTTATGTGGCACTCTAAGGCCAATTTCGAATTTGAGTGGAAAGAATCATGGGATCATGAGGATACATGTCACATCTCCTAATTGTATTGTAACTCTAAGAAGACATGTGTCTTATCAGTTCCTATTTTGATTAGGACTCTAGGGGTAGAGGGAGAGATTCATGGACTCTCATTAATGAGATGGATTCTCATCTTTTTGTATAAATAGGAGATCTCTCTCATTCATTTGGGAGCTTAGATTATTAGTTTTTTAGCTTGTGAGTTCTTTAGCTTGGAGTTTGTAGTTCTTCCTTGATGGCTTTTGGAAGCTTTAGAGAGCTTTGTTTGTACTTTGTAATTTTGAAGAATTTGAATAAAGCTTTGATGTTTTCAACATGGAAGGAGATGTGAAGTAGATGTCATGGAGCATATTAGAATGTAAGGTAGAGTAGATTTCATTTTATAATTTTACTTTGATTTTATTATGTCATTTGATTGCTTTCAAGTTTGATAGATTAGATTTTTCATTCGTGCAATTTTAACTCATGCAAGTGTGTTAAACCGGTTGATTGTAGATTAGTGATGCACATAGCCTTTTAATGACTAATGACATGATGGAATCATCTTGTCCTTCTGCTGATTTATTTTCTGAGTTCTAATTCTAGCATTGTTATTTCTTTCAGTTTTGTTTTTCTCATTTACGTTCATGCAATTTAGATATCATATTACTCCATTTGTTTATGATAACCTTCCTATAGCCAAGCGACTCAAATAGTGAGGAATCAAAATATTATTTGATGTAATATGATTTAGTTTACTTTTCTGCAAGTTAGTGATTAGATTACTCATGTCATTTTCGGTTACCTCCTATAGCCAGAGCGAGTCGAAAGGTGAGGGGTCAGAATATGAGTTGAAGTAGTGTGATTTAGTTTCCTTTGCTTACAGTTTTTGAATTTCTTTAAGTTCAGGTTTCTTTTTATACAGCAGCAAGGATACTGGGTTTCATAGTCACTAGCTCATTATTTGGTTTTTGTATTCTATTTTGATTGAAGTAGCTGCATATTTACACTTTTGTTTAAGTACTAATTCCATCAATAACATGTTTTAAGATCTTTTGAAGTGCTAAGTTTTGGAAGTTACCATTAGGGACATAGGCCTTGTCTTGAAATCTCTATCCATACTTGTCCTTTAAAAGTATTCTTAAGACCTTAGAATAG